>JAWWNH010000019.1:25000-207500 GCA_034641385.1 Darevskia mixta | reverse complement strand
ATCTAGCAAAGCGGACCAGGCACATACCCTTGATGCTGGATGCAAGGACCCAGCAAGAGGAACCACTTGTACAGCACATTACACATGATCCAGCGAGTGGATCATTGTACTACCAACTTTACTGTACACTTGTGAAACATGGACCACTTATAAATGCCATCTCCAACTCCTCGAAAGATTCCATCAACGGTGTCTCAACTACTCTATTCCCAACTTAAGAATGGAAAGCGAAATACCAGTGGACAACAAAAGAGGTTTAAAGACGCTCTCAAGGCAAATCTTTAAAAATGTAGTATAAGCATTGATAACTGGGAAATCCTGGCCTGCGAGCGCTCCAATGGAAAAACTGCCTTTATCAAAAGTGTTGTGGTCTTTGAAGAAGCACAAACTCAGGGAGAAAAGGAGAAACGAGCCAAGAGGAAGGCATGTTTGGCAAATCTTCACCGTGATCAACTCCTGCCTAGAAACCTATGTCCCCATACTGGAAGGATGTGTAGATCCAGAATTGGCGTCCACAGTCACTTACAGACTCACTGTTAACACTGTTTTCATGGCAGACAATCTTACTCGGCTATGAGCGATTGCCAAGAAAAGAAAAAAGAAAAAGAAAGACACATGATCAAGATTTGTGCTTCTTAAATTGGACAATATTTGTTGTATGTAGATAAACACAAAAAAGGAAATATATCCAGAAATTAGTAACTACTATCAAATACTGCTTTTAAAAAAATCTTTAAAAATACTATTTATTGAACAGTTGTTTACATCTGTAAGCGTGGGTGGTACTTTTACTTGATCAAAATGAACAGGGAACTTTCTCTATTAGATAGCCCTTTGTTAATACCACATGCCTGCATTTGGCATTGTGAAAAAAAAGCCACTGACTTCGATTTATTACAAGTTTATGAAGTGTTTTTACAGTAATTTTTCCTGTGAATAATAGCACTGGTGTTTGGAACACCCTGTGAAAGAGAAGCAAGGGGTCCTTGGCCTCTCTGTTTACAGTTATGCTGCCACTTCTCATGCTGAGGGAGACTGAGGGAATTGGTTAAATTGTGCCAGTACGTATTTTAGCCTCTTTGGAGTAGTAGTATTCATACTGTTATATTTAAAGTTCTACTAATTACTTACAGTAAACTGGGGTGTGTGTGTGTTTTTGGTTTTTTTTTTTTTTTTTTTTTTGCAAAATACAGAGCTTGGGGGTGTGGGGAGAGCCTAAACACTAAATGGACTGGATTATCTCCCCCGCCCTACGTTAAACAGAAATAGGACATCTATTTTTAAAATTTATCCAACCTCTATGTATAATTTTATTTAGCAGCTATGCACAACACAGAGATTACCAGTTTCACAAATGCAGACTGACTGCCATCACAAACCAAAAAGTAATATGTCCCATGCTGTGAGCATCATCTTACAAAATTGTTCCTCCAGTATGTATCTGAAGAGCCTGCTGAGATGTTGGGGGGTGTGGGGTGGAAGGAGGATCAGATTTTACAGCCTCAAGAAGTGCCAGTATCTATCAAGCACAAGAAGCGCAATACCTCGTTCTTCATGCGAGGGATTGTGGGGTTGCCCTACTGTACAGACAATCGTGTGTGTGTTTTAAAAAGAGATTGATGTGTACTTTGGCAATAGAACCAAGTATTGTTTTTTGTTATTATAAATTCAGTCTAAGGTCCCGGAGTGGGTTATAACAATTTAAAATGCAATATTAAAAGCAGTACAATCACAAGCATAGGGTGCTTTCTAAATATTATCAGGTAAATGTTACCAGGGTAATGAGTTGTGTCTTCAGCATAAGATGGAAACTGCATAATGAAGATGCCAAACACAGTTCTGTGGGGAGGGAATTCCTAAACTTAGGGGCTGCCACAGAGAATATCCTCTCCTGGGCCACTCCTACAAAACTTCTGAGTGGGATGGAACTACTAAGAAGGTACCCTCATCTAATGACCACTTCTCCCCATATGAACCTACCCAGACCCTGCTATAATAATCTGAGGCCCTTCTTCATTTGCCTCCTCCACGAGTGGTCCAGAGAATGACAACACTGGAATGGGGCTTTTCTTCAGTGGCTCCCTATTTGTGAAGTACTCTCCCCAGGGAGGCTTGCCTGGTGCCTTCATTACATACTTTTAGGCACCAGGTGACAACGTTTCTCTAAGCAGCCTTTGGCTGATTAACATTCTATAGCCTTTTAAATATGTTTGTGTGTTGCGGGGGCTGGGGGTGGAGGTTATTGGTTTGTTTTTGTTTTATTGTGTATTTTGTGTTCTCAATTTGTATTTTTATGTTGTGAACCACCCTGTAATCTTCAGATGAAGAGTGGTATACAAATTTAATAAATAACAATGATAATGATAATCTTAACACGTGAGGACTGTAGATAAGAGGACAGTATTTCATATATTTGGGACATAGATCATTAAGAGCTTTAAACAATAATGTGACCACCTTTAACTGGGCCCAGAAACAAACTGACAACCACTGCAGCCGTTTTAATGCAGGAAATGAGACTTAGAAGACATAATGCAAAAAGAAGAAGAAGAAGAAATAGTGGATAAATGCAAGGAATGGACATTGGTTTACCAATGCCAGGATGTTTGTGTTATCAACAACTTTTTGTGATTAATCATTCCTAATAGTGTAATTACTGTATACCGGTAACTGCCTGTACTTTCTGCATTTCATTTCCTTCTGACCTATTTACAATTTCCTCCCCAACCCCAAAGATGTGTATATACTGCATTTCTCCAACTCAAGCTACTGACTCTTGCATCTGATAAAGTGTGCTACAGTCCGTGGACATGTACAACATAATAAATTTGTTGCCCTTTTAGGTGCCACAGACTAAGATGGCCACCTTTCTTTACACTATGCCTTTCTAATGATCATGAGTCCCAGTCCTCATCTAGAGGATGACAGGGGATCATGGCCACTGGTCTACTGTCCTGAGGTGCTCCAAGAGCCTCCAAACTACAATAAGGCAAGCCCCAGCCCCGATCTCAAACTTGAACGTATGCAGAGGATCAACCAAGGTGATCAGGGGTCTGGAAACTAAGCCTTATGAGGAGCGCTTGAAGTAGTTGGCAAAAGAGGAGGCTGAGAGGAGATATGATAGCCATCTTCAAATACATTAAGGGTTGTCACATGGAGGAGGGAGCATGCTTGTTTTCTCCTGCTCTGGAGGGTACGACTCGAACCAATGGCTTCAAGTTGTAAGAAAGGAGATTCCGACTAAACATTCGGAAAAACATTTTGCCAGTAAGAGGTGTTCAGCAGTAGAACAGACTCCCACAAGAGGTGGTGGACTCTCCTTCCTTGGAGATTTTTAAGCAGAGGTTGGGTGGCTATCTGTCATGAATGCTTTAGCTGAGATTCCTGCATTGCAGGGGGTTTGACTAGATGACCCTTGGGGTCCCTTCCAACTCTAAGATTTTATCCCAGGATGTGCTTCAGAAGATCTTAAAGAACCTAGTGGGAAAATCTCCATTCCCTACTTACCCTCTATCCTCAAGAGAAGTGCTTGTTTGTACCAATGATATTCAGTTAAGAGCCAGTAGGTGCCCAGAACATAATGTATACAACATTTAGATGGCAATAATATGTGAACTGAGAAAGAAGATGAGCAGAATCTAAAGTTGCATGAATGGATTTGCCCTGGCACAATTCCCCCTTCCTCCCCCAAAATCTGCTCTAGAGGGTCTCCAAACTCTTCAGAGCAGATTTGGAAAGTACATACTGTATTTGGATTAACTCCTAGATACACTCCTAGTACAGTGGTACCTCAGGTTAAGAACTTACCGGTAATTCATTCTGGAGGTCCGTTCTTAACCTGAAACTGTTCTTAACCTGAGGTACCACTTAAGCTAATGGGGCCTCCCGCTACCACTGCACCGCCATTTCTGTTCTCATCCTGAAGCTAAATTCTTAATCTGAGGTACTATTTCTGGGTTAGCGGAGTCTGTAACCTGAAGCGTCTGTAACCCAAGGTACCACTGTATTACCTCCTCATATAGAAAAAATCCTTAGTTTATATTGAGACAATACGTTTATTAGGCAGATATTTATTTGCAGAGATAGGGGTTTAGCCATTATGAGTTTCTTCCTCCCAGGAGACCATGGTGCAACATGAAATATCCACACACCTGAAAGTGCATCATTTGAATGTCTGCTAATTCATCCCTCACTCCATGTTAGTACTTACCAGATACAGACAAGGATGGTGTGTCCAATATCCAACAGCTTTTCCCTCCCTCCCTCTTTGATGGTATATCAACCTATCAATATTAAACTGAAGTAAACAGAACATGTGATGGAAAATTTAACGTTTCCTCTATGTTGGGAAACGGTTTTTCTACACAAAAAGGAACTTATCTTTGGTCGAGATCTTTTTTCACAAGGTATCCTTACATTTTGGAATTCATCAGCTTTTAAAATATAATATAATAAAATATAATAAAATAAAATAGAAACAAGCAGACTTCCAATGAGCTGTAAAGGTAGAAGTAACAAAATCCAATGATTACAAGAGCAAGTTATTAGGAGAACTGATTTTTTTTAAAATTAAAAAAAAAGCATTGGAATAACTTGGAAATTCAGAGGACCCTAACAACCTACATTGCAACATATGACAGCATCTCTAACCCCTTCTAAGTTCTTGTCTTACTATGGCAACCTTTGCGTCCACTGATCCAGTCTCTGCAGGCTATGTGGCCTTACATAACTGCTTCTTGGGTTTCAAGCTGAACCGCAGGCATTCAGTCAATGAAAGGGAAATTTCTACTCGTTGTCAATTTGAGCAAAATAAATGTGACTAGGTTAAGTGGTACTGTTCATCTGCTCTTCCTCCCCACCCTAATGTCTACATGGTTGGGAGTGTAGT
This sequence comes from Darevskia mixta, assembly GCA_034641385.1. Classification (NCBI taxonomy): domain Eukaryota; kingdom Metazoa; phylum Chordata; class Lepidosauria; order Squamata; family Lacertidae; genus Darevskia; species Darevskia mixta. Next base: position 202,612 of record JAWWNH010000019.1, on the reverse strand, counting down.
TAAGCATATTGTATTAAGCCACAATCAGAGCTAAACTAAAAATAAATAATTTATGTATATATATATATATATATATATATATATTAATTTAAACACTAACAGAGACATCTATCAAATCCAACTTGTTTGCACTAAAAGGAGAAGAACCAAAACACCTGAACTGTAGCAAATATTTATTTATTTTCCCCACAGAAAGAGCATAATGTTTACCACAAAAAATTATGTAGAAATTAGGGGGCTGTTTCTCCCAAACCAAACCACGCCTACCTGACGTCATATGTAGATCCATAGGGAGGGAACTGGATCAAGCAGCCAATCCTTGAAGAAAACAGGCTTGAAATTTGGTGGAATGTGATTTCAGATCTATTGGAGTGGCTGCATGACTGAAGGAAATTGATCATACGGCTCTCCACCCCCACCATTCAGCCCAGATCCTGAGGTCTACTCCAAGGGCCTTCTGGTGGTTCCCTGTATGTCTTTCTCTTGCATTGCAACAACAAAATAAGGGTTCTTCTCACCCCCCAAGGCATTGCCGTGATATTGAAACTGAGTGAAAATGTCACTCAGAAGTGAAGTTACAGGGAACTCTTCAAAGGCTCTATTCAGGCATTCTAATAAATATATGTTGTCCTAGTCTCATGCTCATCGTAGGCATGTTTAAAAGGCTACGGAATTACCATTCCTATTCAGAGATGAAAGAGGAATTTTGTCATCCCATGTAGGCCCTTCCTTGAAGTCTGCAGTTGTCACAATGTTTTCAAGTAATAATAATAATAATAATAATAATAATAATAATAATAATCTTATTTAATATGCACTTTACAGTATAAGTTAATCGTCCTAGCTTCCAGAAACAATAGCAACAAGCAGTTTGTAGACTAATGCTTGCTGAAGCAATTTAATTTTTTTCAGGCGAAGGTTAATTAGAGCTTTCTGCTAAGTTGACATACATGTAACCAAACCAGGTCATGCCACAGTGAAACTGATGAGCCTCCCTCTGTTATGTAATTCACCCAGAAATAGGCTTACTCCTGCCTTTCCACCCTTGCTGTCAACGGCTAACAATGAAACTGCAAATCAGATGTAGTCCAGTGAGAAACATGCCCACAGCTGTCAAATAATAAAGCTCACGAAGCTCTGAAAAGAGAATTTAAACTACTAGAAACAATAAAAAGAATGATTCTACATGCAACTTTACTTCCTGCATGACCAGTACCATCTAACTGAGCTGCTTCTGCAAAGCCTCCAGGGAGTTAATAGGACACAAAGTGAAGACTTCATTGTTAATCCAGCTACCCTCTCTGCTGCTAATTATTCAGAAATGCAGTTACAGTGGCGACACAAGTTAATTACCAGCCTGTAGCAGAAGTTATAATATACCGTAAGTCAATTTCCTCACTGTAGTGCGTGACATTACCACTGCATGATGTCATGGCTGAGCAGAAGTTAGCCCATGTCAGCACTGTGTATTCCACTGTTTTTCCACAGCTGTTCCCACCAATATGATTCACTTTCATTATTTATTAGACTTGTCTCACTAACCCATAGCAACAGTTCCGAATAATGATAGGAATCTGTCAGCGTACAATTGTATTTCTCAAGACAATAACCACCCTTCCTGGAAATGTCAATATGTCAATTGAGGCTAACATATCTCTCAATAAACCAATATTTTGTGAAAAACAAACAAACAAAAATCACACATACCAAGCCAGAAATTTCATTTCACAAAAACCCCTCTACAGTAGTCTTGGATAGGACAGTTAATCTTCCCTTCGTTAACATGCTCATTAAATGTATTTTTTTAGGGGAAGCGGGAAGACAAAAAAAGTCAAACGTATCTTTGGATTCAGGGAAATGATTGTTCTATCTAGTTGGATTTAAGTTGCCTGTAATAACTGTGAATTCTAGAAAGTGACATTTTCACTCAGTTTCAATATCACCGCAATGCCTTAGGGGTGACAAGAGCCCTTATTTTGTTGTTGCAATGCAAGAGAAAGACATACAGTAGGGCAGGCGATACTTTTAATTGGACCAAACTTGCTTGGTGAGTATATGTGCAAACATACTTCACACGTTAGCATGTCTAGAATAACCTCAAGTTCTGCTTGGACAGTAGATTCCAAATTCATTTTTCTAGGCAATGTTAGTATTTTTTATTTATTTTTTACTGTTAAAGATTTAAAATTAAACTACTATTCTAGGATTTATTCTACTCATGAGCTTAACAGGTTGCAGGGACTGAATGCAGTTTTAACTTATCCTATGTAGAAAATATTCTCTCAGTAACTTTTTATGGTAGCCCGTGTTTTTATTAGTTCTTCATTTTCTGATTTTCACTAGTAGCTAATTCACAAACAAGCATTCCCACACCATCTTTTATTGATTTGATTGCATTTGTATCCCACCTTACATCCATCAAGGAACTCAAGGGGGTTGTGCAAAGGGTTCTCACCTCCTATCCAGTTAACTGGCAAACCCAGTCCCGCTTAGCTTCAACAAAATCTCAGACCAAGTCCTGGAAATGCCTTCCATTCAGATAACATCCCATAATCTGGGATTATGCCTCAGGTGTTTTAGTTAAGGATGTCTTTCTAGATGCAATTGCTTAGGAGAGGATATTCCTCCAGATTTCTGCACAAAATACAAGGTTTAGTTTCTGCTGCCATTTCTATCTTTGTTGTGTGGGGTGGCAGACATTGGGGGGACAGTCTCTGGGCACTGTTGCCTGCTGGCCATACAACACAAGAACAGTGCAATATGTCAACTGCCTTGTATTTCTAAAGAATGTGCGGAGTTCCAGCTGCTCTCATGACTTGGTGGTGAGGAAAGCAAAATGAAATAGGTTAAATCATTGCCAGAGTTGTGAGGCTCCCCTCACCCCAGTACTGTACTATATGGGGTAGAACTCAACTCTAGACTTCCAGGTGTGACCATCATTTTATGCTTCTGCACCTGGATACCATCTGAAAATCAATGGTCTAAGTCAGGAAAGTGACAACACCCACATTTCTGGCTAGTCTGGCAGGTTGCAACTATGTCTGGTCCTAAGAATCGAGGCAATTTTGCAAGGGTTTGCAAATTGGCAAAACAAAACAAAACAAAAACAGCAAAGCTGGCCTTTAAAACTCACAATTTTGTAACCATGTCAACCTTTTCCGTTCACCACTCAGTTAAGACTGAGCATTAGTCACTTGGACATTCTACAATTTTGCTGGAAAGTCTGAACAGCCCACTGAATTATGGCACTACCCACTGAACTTTGCTTTAAATATAAAATATGACACACAGCTTTATTTTTGTTTGGGGGCGAGAAACTATCATGACATGGGCGGGGGAGGAAGAGCACCAGTCTCATGAAGACTAGCCCTCTTTTACCAGATATCCATTAGGCCTCAGAGAATTTGAGTGCTTGAACAGATCCTATACTTGGAAAAGGGGATGAGCACCAAACGACCAGCAAGACTTGAAACAGCAGTAATCCAGACCACTTCCCTCCCAATTATTACTGGCAAGACAAACTCAATACCATCCTCTGCTTCTTTTGCTACCAAATTCTGTGTGTATTTGTATGTATAAATTGCAACACTTCCATCATGCCCAATGTATCAGTTCTTCTTCCCTTCCAGGCTGCAGGCACAACAGTCCACATTTTACATTTGTAAACATTATGAATAGATAGTGCTATTTACCAAATATAAGATCTACTTGATTTTTTAAGTGGGTGGATAAGGTAAATGATGCTCACTGACAAACGATACCACTAAGTATGATTAATTAACCCAAACAGTAATGCAAAAAATAATAATAATAATAGCAACAGCAAAATCCAAAAAACCCCAGCCAGGAATCAGTGAAGTCCAAAGGCACAATATTAGCTTAAATATTTCCTATTTCTATGCACAAGAACTCTTTATCAGATATCTACAGCTGACTTAGATGATTGATATCAAGTTTTCTTCCCAACATCGCTACTACACAAAAACACACAGCAGCTTAATACATAGAAATGACATGTGACAGGGTTTCCTAAAACATTTCTATTTTGGACCTCACAAGCTAAATTGCTTTTGCTGGCCCCTTCCACCTCTCAGCATGGTTGACAGACAAATTGATCGAAACATTGGAAAATAATATCCTTGCAAAATTTCTCTGGGTGAGTTTTCACTCTTTTGAATTTTTCATGCAAGAACAAAATGAAAGATTGCCTCCTTGATTTTTCCTCCATTATGTGTCCCAATCTTATGTTCTACAGGAACATACAATACTTCAAACAGCAACAATACATTGTAAACAAAATGTATAACATTTTTCATAGAACACCCTGACTGTATGGAGTTAAAAGGCAGGAGAGCAGGCTGCCTTGTCCTACAGATTACGTTGTTCAATTATAATGAATTCATACATTTGAAGTTGCCTTAGGGCCTCTCATTAGACTTAGAGGTATTTATTACAGGAAATATTGCTTGTATCATTTAAGAAGCAAGATGGCTAGATGATTTGATTAGAAATGTTGACAGTTGAGGTGTATAAAAAAAATGTGTCCACACATTTTTTTCCTGCTTTAATATTAGGAGCCTTCATTTTTTATGAACTCTTTAACCCTTTCTGAACTTTATGACATCAACCCCTCCTCCTCCCTCACGCCAGAAACCCTCTCTATTGTGTCTAACACACACTGGCACTTTTGTATCTTCCTCAATTCAGACTGTTTTTGTTTAGAAGCACAATAATATCACTTTGACAACTAAAACCCTACAAATGTTATGCCTCAAACCTTAAGTCAAACTTTATATTTTAATACACTGCAAGTGTACATGTCTGCATGTATAAAAGAAACTCCACATGTGTGCAGTAGATAGCTAAGAAAATTGTGCTATCTTCCTTAAGTGGATCTACTTTCTGTATATTTGATGCCACAAACCCTCAGGCTCTTATAGAATTTTTAAATTAGTTTCTATTACTGTATAGGAAAGGCAGAATCCTCATGCATTTAAATTCAGACCTCATGAAAATTCTTATTAACTAAATTATTTTCCTTGGTACTGGCAGGTCAAGAATCAATGAATAGTCAATCTTTTTTGGTTCCAATTAAACATCATAAAAATATGTGATAGCTCTTCAGCAGCGTGTATTTAAAAAATTAGGATATAAGCAAGATCTTTTTAGAAAAGATATCAAAATGAAGAACAATGGTTTTACTCTGCTCAACATCAATGCTAAGTTTTGAAGTCTTCAATAAATGAGCACTTGCCAATTTCAAACTTACATAGGCAAACTATGTATTAGTAATCTTGCATTTAACGTAATTATTCCAGATTTTTTTAAATTTATGGTTCACAGGGGCTGCTTCTCATGTAGATTTTGGTGGGGGGGTATTGGAAAGTGGGTACTTGGAAATGCAAGCACTATTCCACTAGAACAGAGTCCCATTTTGAGGCAAGTATACTGCCCTTCCTCAGGCCCGCCCACCTCAAATGGGATTCATATTGAGTCCACAGCCCATCTCTGACATAGGAGTTTTAATATCCTGTAGGCCAAGTTCAAACTAGTGTTTCCTGATTTAAATAATGGGAAAGTGTGGTTAAAGCAAACCACAAGAGCAGCACCAGAGTCGGTATGCAAGGGGAGGAGGGGATGGAAAGTAGAACCAGAAGTCAAAACTATGGTTTACTAAGCAGACACGATGTATAAAAGTCTGCTTTCCCTCTCCTTCTACTGCTCTTTTCTCTAACTTAAATGCATCCAGTGAATTCAAGTCTTTCTTCTGAAACCTTAGAACTCAGGATTTACCTGTCAGAAAGAACCATTCAATTAACTGTCGACATATCATCAGATAACATTCAAGTACTTTTAAAGCATTGACTTTTTAAGTAACAAACAAAAAGAAGAAGAAAATTTAATCAACAGGTTTTGATATGCTATATATAAAAAAGAAATTAAAAACAGAACTAAAGTAACAGCAACAATTAAAAAATGCATGTAAAGATATAAGGCGGCCTGCTACCTTCATAGTAGTACTCTTTATTTTAAAGAATATTTCACAATACTGAACTACAGTCAAATAATGGGGTCTCTTCCACCTAGAGGTTACTCTTCACAGCACAGGATTAAACCCTCTTTTTGATTTTATGCTGACATATATGCATCACTCTTTTCATGTCTGTCCAATTCTCCACAATGGATCAAAATCCTAGTCCTTCATAAAAGAATTGCCATCAGCCACACACACACACACACACGCACGTGCGTGCACACACAAAATTATTCATACCCGATACTGTCCTCTGTCCCCTTCCATACATGGACCTATTATGAATTGCTTTCTCCCTCCATTCCAACCTCCCCACTGAAGAACCATTTTGTGTATGAAGAACCTAGAGAGCTATACAAGTGCACTATTCTTTCGTGACAAATTACTTTCCCCACCTCATGTAAGTTCCCAGGCTGTAGCTTCCCCAAACCTCACAATCAACTACTCATGTGCACAATCTCACACGCTCACTACCTTTTGCTGTCAACTCACTGGGCCTTTTGAGCAGCTGGGGTGGGGCGGGGCATTGTCCTCATAACATTCCTTCACCGCCCTGGGAAGGGAACAGCAGATTTTACAATCAAATACTTATTCTACACTTTTACCAGCAGCAAACAGAACACAGACAGCTAGCTACATGTGCTTTTTCAGCAAGCAGCAGCATGCCTGTTCGTGATTGGCCGCCTTCTACTTAGAAGGGCAATGACTTGCTTCATCCACGCACTATCAAAACTGGTCTAATGTTCTATGTGGAGACAGAAGCTGAGCTACTATCAGCAGAGACAAAACAGGGTTGCATGAAACGGATCAGGAACATGCGTAAGGTTAATTTATATGCCCCATTAGAGGTATATTACACCATCATAGAGACAGTGTTTTAAAACAAAAACAAAACAAAATGGTTAGGGCACCAACATGATTACCTTGAACAGCTGCCGCAAATGCCCTCCCAATTTTATGTTTCGCTCTCTTCATTTTTCCAGAAGCTTTGTGCTTTTCTTCATTGAAAGCGGAATGTTCAACCCGCTCTAGAAAGAATATTCTTCTACAGTAAGGCTACTCCCTCAGCAGCAAGCCTACTTCAACAGAAACTGCAGTGTTTGTCTTGGGAGAGGGCTAGTAAAGTGCTAAAACTAAAATCCAGTCTTTTGTTGACTGAACACTAAACCCCTCAAACCACTAAGTAGCACCATAAAATCTGGCACACACTGACTCTGCTACCTCCAATGCTTTCCAAATTTATCTCCAGCTCTGCTAACATAATGACTAGACTGCTTTGCATTATCTACTCTTTCCCTTATGACTGTTCTGTTGGCCCAATGGTAATTACATTGGGAAGATTCCCTATAATCTCTCTTCTTTGTATTTCTTTATGTTTTCCCATAAAGTTTGCTAAAATACTTTGTTGCCTGTTTTACTGAGGTGCACCCTAATACCTCCAGTCAATATTTATATAAAAAAATCCAAGCATTATAGGTATTATTCCTTTATTGTACCACAAGGAATACTTAAAATTTGCTACGTTAATACATAAATTATTGTTTATAAGTGATAGTAGTGGGTTATTTGTGATCAGCATTGTAAAATCATACTTGGTCAAAGCTTCTAACAAGCATTTGAATTTGTAGTCTTCTATCTGTAGTAATCTGGATATTTAAAAGAAAGTGAAAAGCCCACTTAGAGGCTTTCTTACAACCAAACGGTATATAAATTTTGTTAAATGAAAACCCCATTCTTCCTTGAATACACCTCGTCCAGTCTGCATTTCCATATGAACTATATTTGCAAGCAACAAAAGTGGGAGACTAGAAATTGCAGGCTTTTTCCAAAGTATAATCTGACTCTGGGCAACCCTTAAAAGCCACACAATGTAAAGAATTCAACCATTTCATACATTTCCTGTAAAATTATTCCAAAAACTAATTAAGCCACACAGAAAGATCAAGAATCGATGCAAACCATTACAATGCAATTTGCTGTGCTAAAATGCAACAAGAATGTAGTAGTGTCCATTTATAACTCCACTTGCATTAAAACAGCATAAGACTATGTTGAGAATGAAACAGGACCAATGCATTTCATTTAAAAATGGTTAATTATCATTGAAGGAAACATCACTTAAGGTATTTATTTATTTTTTTGAATGGAGAAGCTTTTACAATATTAGATATAGAACTATCAGTAGCATTCTTAACTAAAGGAATGACAAATACTAGAAAACCTCTACAATTTGGCTTCCGTATCTCTGAATTGGTATTTCAGTGACAGATGTTTGTTGCGGCAAAAACCTCTGTCAGAACAAAATTAGGTGATCTATCATTTTAAGATATGGTCTTCATATACTGTTTACTCGAAGATATCACTTGCCTCAAGCCAATTTTGACCAAGAACATTTTGTGATATGGAAGTGATTTGTATATCATCATTTTTGTGATAAATGTAGCTCTTGAACACAAAATAACCTACCATTCCACAGAATTACAGTTAAAACTTCTACACCAGTAAATCTGTACTACTGCTTTTATTACTACAAACATACTGTATCTAGACTCCAATGTATTTTCCTTTTTTATTTGTTCAATTGCAATCCACATTTGCCTGGCTTTAGATGGGGAGCCTCTCTTTCAGTCCCCCCAGCCCCCAATCTGGCCTTGAAACTTAACACACACACCCCAGTTTAGAGGATACAATCATGATGAACGTACTTTGCAAGTACAGTAGTACCTCTGGTTACGAACTTAATTTGTTCCAGAGGTCCGTTCTTAACCCGAAACCGTTCTTAACCTGAGGTGCGCTTTTGCTAATGGGGCTTCCCGCTGCCGCTGTGCCACCGGTGCGCGATTTCTGTTCTCATCCTGAGGCAAAGTTCGCAACCCAAAGCAACTACTTCCGGGTTAGCGGAGTTTGTAACCCGAAGCGTTTGTAACCCGAGGTACCACTGTATATGGTTGCCATATGATACCTGATTCAGCTTCCACATGGAAAGGAAGAGTATCCTTCTCAATAGTAACAGACTGCTGCTACAAGCTACCTCCTGGCTCCACCTAGACAGCCACTAGAGAGCATGGAAAGGTTCTGATATTTTCCTTGTACCATAACGGGCTCTATGGCAGACGGCGGCATCACAATTTTGCAACTCAAACCATTGTTAAAATATTTTGCTAGGGTTCATTTTCCATGATAAACTGTTGTAAAAATATTCCATCTGTTTTCAAATTTTGTTAAAAGGCGCATATTATACAGCTCATTACAAATATTACTAACTCTTAGACAATGACTCTAATGTGTATAATGTGGCTAATGAAGTAGAAATCTTAAACTAATCATTTACATGCATTTCATACAGCATTTCTATTGGAAGAAGTTTATAATCATAAACAAGTGCAATCACTTATGTTAAGCAACCCATGGACCTAGTCAATGTAGCACAACAGCCATTATGCAAAATTATGACATTAAGGAAAAAATAATCATAACTATTGCAGACTTTGCAATTTGCACTGTTTACTGTAAAACTGATAACTTTCAAGAAGCAAGCTTAATGGTTGAGATCCCTTAGACCTCTTTGTTGTTTCAAATTAGATTACATTAGCAGTTAGTTAGGCAAAGGTGTTGTTGTAATGGGTAACAGTACCGTGCTATGCTTTAATAGGAACCATGGTGAACAAAATCTGTGAGAAATTCTCACAATACGGATATTCAATGAACTAAAGTTCCACTAGAATTGTATTCAATGTTTTAAATATTTCTAATGAACTTTAATACTGCTATTGAGGGAAAAAAACAACCAGGCACAATCGATTCAATCGTATTACACTGTAGACAAACGAGTTAGAGGGTTATGTTGGTAGGTTAATAGGGAACTGTTTATGTTTTCATAGCAAAAATGAGCAGACTTCTGCCACCTGTAACACAATTCTCCTACGATAAAATAACTCATCATACTCACAGCATTTAATGAAATATATAGATACTGTATGCTACAATCTTAATTTGGCATATCTGAAATTGCTAGCTGAAATCTCTGCATTATAATATTAAGGAAGAATTGTATTCTGCATTCATCCAAGTCACCCTTGGTGTGTGTGTGTGTGTGTGTGTGTGTGTGTGTGTGTGTGTGTGTTTAAAACAAAGAATTAAACACCACTTCCTGAAACATTATATTGTAAGGTTCACTGGTATTGGTCAAGAATATCCTATGCTCTCCTATCAGGATGATTAATGAAGGCACCTTTTTCACAGAATGTCACACTCTGCCTTTTTAACAACTGACCTTTCATGGAATACTACTGAACTCATAATTCCACTTTTGTTCAGTTTCTTATTAGTGGAGTTAAAATTAATACTTATGGGAATGATGGCTAAGGTAATGCACAGTAAATCTTATAGCACATGCAGACTACCCAAGAAATAGTACCTGCATTTGTCCATTTCAATAGAACAAGCATTCTACTAAAACTGTGTGTCCTTTCAAAAGACAAATTAGGTCAATATTCATCCCACTTTCAAGTTCACAGCTGTACTTTCAAAGTTTGGAACTGCTAATGAAACAGTTAATCTCTATGTATGCAAAGGCATTTTAATCTTTATTAATTGTTGGAAGACTTTATGACATGTATATAGTACAAAACAATCTAATTAATATTAATCTAAAAAGGGGATATGTTAGCAGCCACAGTTAGACAATCCTGCAAATCTAAGGCTACCCACATCGACTTATTTCCCATTGACTTATCTCCCATCCACCCTCATTTTTGTTCCTAGAAACTTAAAAGTCATTCTTCCTCAATGGTGACTGTAGCAAAAGATTATTGCTACTGAACTATCCTGCAAATGTACATATCAGAAGTATCAGAGCATCCTCAGGGGGAAAAAATCAACCCACCCAGTAACGGTGTATTTTCTAATATGAATCTGTACAGCTCTTAAATCTCAGGTGTTCAGTATTAGAGCAATGGTGGTTCATAAGACATCACTAATCAGCATTACTGTGAGTAAAACAATACTACACACAAAATAGTACTCCCCAGAATAAAATATGTAGGTAAAGAATATTCTACTCTTACAGCAAATGACCATCTGTAAGTTGACCTATGCGTGAGATTCATGAGGACTGAACAAGAGCGATCTGTGAGCAAGAGAAGGTTGGAACCCAGTGTTGTCCTCCTTGTGCCACTTTCAATACCTTAGATAAACTTGCTCCTATTGAAGTCAAATGACAGAACTAATATAATAATTAGTGGTGGCAGTGAAGCTTCTGGCAGCAATTGGTTGAGCAGCTTTGATCCTACTAAGGAGCAGCTCCCCCCCCCCCCAAAAAAAAGAACGTGGGAATCTAGAAGTATAGGTCTGAGAAGACAGCAAACTAATAAAATTGAGATCTTATGAAAACAAAAGTTAGAAGATGGAATGCTACAAATAAATGAGAAAAAATAATAGAAAGGGGGTTCTGAGATGCAAAGTAAAACCTGGGCAGAGAAGAGCAGAGTATGTGGCTAGAAGAGGTGAAAGAAGTTGAATTCATATAATGATTTGAAATAGCCAACCAATTTCTGCCCACAGAGATATGTTGCTGCATCTGTGATGCAGGTTCAACTGTCCTAATGGCAAAGTTAGAATATAGGACAGAGATAGACAACTGATCGCCCCAAGGGCTGCATTTCTTGACTTTAGTTTTGTACTTGACTTGTAGGGTTACCAAGAACAAACTTGATGCAGTGTTTTAGTCAGAATATTTAAAAAAATGGTTTAATTAATAGGATGTTCTTAAATTAAGTCTTCTAAAGAGAAGTTACAAGGATGAATTCAGCATTGTAAACTTGATGTAAGTTATGGACATGGTTAACCAACTGCTTCTGCAACCGTCATGGATTCCAATATGACTTACTCCTAAGGAACAGAAATCTGGGCTGTGTTTTACTCCTCAAATTAAAATTCCTATCAGAAAGTGTATAAAAGTCTAAAGCCTCTGAGATATAGCGTACTCATAGTAGGAGTAGCTAGAAACTTGTTTCTACAGCATTTTGCTTTATAATGTTTGCACTTTATATATTACACTTTATATATTGCACCCATGAGAAAAGTATTTTGCAAACATTTAGGATTTTCTTCTCTTCAGAATATGCAGTTTCAGTTTGCCATTTCTAGCCTACCATTAAGAAAAGGCTATTTCAAGAAAGACAAACAAGCAAGTTTCTGAAAGACATGCTGTCATACTCCTGAACATATTCTCCATTTCACACTGAGATATAAATCTTAAAACCCAGAGGATATCTGCATAAATGAAGAGCGGCTGAACAACTTCAAGAGTTACAAGCAATATTTCCTTGCAAACAGAGAACACATGTGACCTACAAGAGTTGATAGAGGACCCCAACCATGACCAACAGAAATTGCAGCTAGCAACAAATCTAAGAGAAACAGAGACCAGCTTCCACAGACAAGTGGGTGAGATGGCTCAACGGAAATGAGGTTATTGTGAAGATGTTACACATGTATGCAAATCAGTATCTCCTCCAAGCATCTCCTCACAGAACAAGTCAGAGTAAAACTGGGGAAGAGTTCACTGAAGTTGTAATTTAGGAATAAATGAATAGGAACTAGGCAGAAAGGTAGATAGTGTTATCACAAACTTAAAATTGAACAGGCACTGTCTATACAATATATGTTCACACAACAGCTTGTTTCTTCAGTGCCTTATGTCCAGTGTTAGAAATTGAGATATGAAAGTTAGGAACTAAATGGCACCTTAATCATAGGTTATGGGCGCAACAATGGAATGTCTAGGCACACTTTTTACAAGAGTACAAAGCTGAAAATGAATGAACTGAAGCTAAAATCTTATGTTCATTTTTCACATGGTCTAGTCCTCATCTGAAGATAGCAAAAACAAAGCCATGCTCCCCCCCCCAATATTCTTAAGAGGGTCTTTTCTCCAGTCTTCAGAGAATGACTGGAAGTGGGGAGGCAGAAAAAGTTTCTCCTTCCCTTCCGCTGTGCAGGTTTAATCTGAAATCTTAGGTGCAGTATTGCGCCCAGAGCTCAGAAACTGCTTGCGCTAATGAAATTCCCTGCAGTAAGATGCGCCTAGAACAATGGGAGTTTCAAAAGCTGCTTATGTCAAATCTTTATCTTATCAACTCTTCTTCCTCTCTTTTTTTTTACAAAACTTGTAGGAAGACCATGTAATATGAACATTACTTCAATACAAAATATGACAATACCAAGCAAATAAAAATTATACCATTAATGTATTTGAAGCTTCAAAACGAAAAAACGTATTAACTCACTCCTGAATTGGTTGTATCACAGGACAAAAAAAATGTAAATCCTAAAATTATGAATTATTGCAGGGGCAGAATGGTAGCACATCCAGCAAGAGAATGAATCATCCGGGGGGAGGGGGGGAAGGGAAGAGTTAAGCAAAATAACATTTTAATTACACATAAAGCACAGAGGTAGTACGTTGTTAGCTCTCTGTCGAGGTTTGGGTGCGATTAACTTGCCTTATCTAAATTATCAGAATTTGAGGAAAGCTGAGAAAACAAATGTCTTACAGAGCTTTAACACAAGACATAACATATTCACATTACAGCTATCCTTTGTGTAGATTTTTCTTTCAGAGTCAGGTCTGTCACATACTGAAGTACAACAGCATTAATACAGATGGCTGTTTCACCTGCTCATAATTATGGTAACAGAATAAAGTTACTTGCCTGTAGCTGCTCTTGTTTTGAGAACAGTTCACATCCATTCAAAATCATAGAATACGATTCTATGAATCTGAATGGATGTGAACTGAGTTGGAAGGAACCACGAGGGTCATCAAATCCAACCTCCTGCATTGCAGGATTCTTTAACTCAAACCCATGACCCCAAGATCAAGAGTCTCATGCTCTACCAACTGAGCTATATGTTGAAACTATTAGTTATTATGTGGATGTTACTCAGGAGGAAAGGTTGCACAGCCTTCCAGAAGCCTTAAAATCAGATGTCCTGTGCAGGTAACTTGCAACTTATACATATTTAACTTGCACACATTCAGCTTTACGTGGTTGTAAATGAATGAATGAATGAATGAATGAATGTAAAGGAGGCGGAAGTCTGGGGGGGGGGAAGCCTTTGGCAATCTCACTCACCATTGTACCCAATGTGTTTTGACTATATGCAATTTTAACTTTAAGCACTCTCACCAGAATGCAACCCCTGTGTAAGCTGAGCCTCACCTGTATTTGAAAAAAAAATTAAATGCACAGTTATCCGGGATTTTTGGGACAAACTGTACAATGAACTCAAAAAACTATTCAAATTTACATTTAGGAAAAAACCGAAAACTTTCCTCCTTGGAATAATGTCAGCAGAAATAGGAAAAGACATAAGACCATTGCTTATGTACGGAACAACAGCAGCCAGGATTTTAGTGGCCAGAAACTGGAAAAGTGAGGCAGCCCCAACGATAACTGAGTGGCAGACTCTGATGATAGAGTATCTTGAACTGGCGAAGATGTCAGGGAAAATAAGAGGGCTTACAAACCCAGAAGGTATATAAGGAATGGAATATATTCAAAAAATACTTAAATACATATTATCCAAATAATAACCTTTTAGCGGAACTGAGTTGACGCTTGCAAAAGAAAAAGGAATACAGTGGTACCCCGCAAGACGAATGCCTCTCAAGACGAAAAACTCGCTAGACGAACGAGTTTTTCGTTTTTGAAGGCGCTTCGTAGGACGATTTTCCCTATGGGCTTGCTTCGCGAGACGAAACGTCTTGCGAGTTTCCCTTTTCTTTTCAACTAGTACAGTACTGTACAACTCGGTCCCTCGGTCACCGGCGGCGGCGGGAAGTTTCCCGCGTGCAGCGCTCGCGCGCTGTGAAGAGCTGCCCTGGCGGCAGCCCCGGCTGAGCGGGAGCCGCAGCGCGCGTCTCTTCAAAGCCAGCCCGATCGGGCTGAGTGGGAGCCGCAGCGCGCGTCTCTTCAAAGCCAGCCCGATCGGGCTGAGCGGGAGCCGCAGCGCGCGTCTCTTCAAAGCCCGGGCTGGGCATGGGCGGCGAGCGTGACGGGCTCCTGTGCGGGGAGAGGGAAGGCTCTCCCCGCCGCTCCAGCTGCCGCCGCCACAAACCCGGGGCTGGGCATGGGCGGCGAGCGTGACGGGCTCCTGTGCGGGGAGAGGGAAGGCTCTCCCCGCCGCTCCAGCTGCCGCCGCCACAAACCCGGGGCTGGGCATGGGCGGCGAGCGTGACGGGCTCCTGTGCGGGGAGAGGGAAGGCTCTCCCTGCCGCTCCAGCTGCCGCCGCCACAAACCCGGGGCTGGGCATGGGCGGCAAGCGTGACGGGCTCCTGTGCGGGGAGAGGGAAGGCTCTCCCCGCCGCTCCAGCTGCCGCCGCCACAAACCCGGGGCTGGGCATGGGCGGCGAGCGTGACGGGCTCCTGTGCGGGGAGAGGGAAGGCTCTCTCCGCCGCTCCAGCTGCCGCCGCCACAAACCCGGGGCTGGGCATGGGCGGCGAGCGTGACGGGCTCCTGTGCGGGGAGAGGGAAGGCTCTCCCCGCCGCTCCAGCTGCTGCCGCCGCCACCACAAACCCCGGGCGCTGTGAAGAGCTGCCCCGGCGGCAGCCCCGGCGACGGCCGCTCTCCCCGCCGGCTAGATTGCATGGACGCGAAGCACCACCAGCGGGGCTTTGCCGCCCAGCCTCAAGCCTCAGGCTCCCCGCAGGCGGCACGCTTTTGTCGGGCGCCACTTTCTCCAGGGTTCTCCCCCAGTTCGCCTCGTCGCCCGGCGGCTGCTCCACATCGGCAGCTCCCGAGGGAGCCAGGGAGATAGCTGCCGCTGCCGCGCTCCCTTCTCCTCCCTTCGCTAGCAGGAGCTTCGCAGACCGTGCTTCGCAAGACGACAAAACTCGCAAGACGACAAAGCTCGCAGAACGAATTAATTTCGTCTTGCGGGGCACCACTGTATACAATAAGTATAAGATAAGAATGTAAAAAGACTAAAAGTAGTAATGAAAGAATGTGCAACAAATTCAACCAAAAAAAGACAATACAAATGCAAGGTGAAAAATTGGAAGTTGCTTTTATTTATGATTGTATAACATTGATAAAATGGACTTTTGTGAAATAATGCTCCTGATGTTCTTTCGTAGTTATTTAAAATTCTTTATTCTTTACTTTTTCCATTCTGATTTTTCTTTATTATTTTCTTTTCTTTTTCCTATTTTTGACCTGAAGTATGTAGATATTTGCACTTTTGTTTTAAAACTAATAAAGATTTATTTAAAAAAAGGAAAAATTAAATGTTCTCTCATATAAATGCTTACCTTCAGAAATACTAGTTACAGGTAGGTAGCCGTGTTGGTCTGCCATAGTCGAAACAAAATAAAAAAAATTCCTTCCAGTAGCACCTTAGAGACCAACTAAGTTTGTTATTGGTATGAGCTTTTGTGAGCATGCACACTTCTTCAGGTATATGAAGGAATCTTCAGAAATACTATTATGAATGCCACACCATAATCTGAGAAGCAAAGTTATAATATTTCAGAAACAGATTATTTCTCATAATGGCTCCTTGTTTATGGAATTCTCTTCTGAGGAAAAAAAACCCCAAATCTCTGCCACTGGTCATTTTAGGGGAGCAGTAAATGAAAACATTTCTGTTTCACCATATCTTTCAGGCAGGAGCGTTAAAGCTGTTGTTTTCAATCTCTGGCTGTTTATTTCGTGTTACAAATTATTTCATTACTGAACTGTAACATGGTCCTAAAAATATTAAAAGTCAGTATATAAATGACTTAATAATCATGAAGATTAATAATGATGTTGATGATAAGCTATTTATTATCATCATCATTATAAAGCACTACTGATAAGACAGGGGCAAACCCTGTTGCCTGGAAAGTATAAAAGTTGCCCATAGGGATTGTGGCAACATTTTAGTTGGAACCCATGATCACAGTGGGACATCCTCTGTGTGTTTGTTGTCCATTAAGATGCTACAAGCTGGACTGGTAAAAAGGTGTTTCCCCTGGCCTGTCTCGCGCACGCAATGTGTGAGAAACCTGTGGATAAACAGATCACAAATGTAGGCTTTATTCAGGTGGTTGTACACTGCAAGTTTAGGCAGTGTGATATAAATGGTATGAGGTGGCAAAAAATGCTACACATCTACTTCACAGTCCCCAAGCACAGTTATATGGAAACATTTTGGTAAAAGAAATTATGTGCCTTGGTTATTTAACAATCTAAGAGATCTCATTTGTGTTCTATTTCTAGATTATCTTGTGTGAGATTCTTACTAGAAATGCAGTGCTACTGTTCTAACATCAATTTAATTCCCAAATATTTCATCATGTCATAAACTATAAATTGTGCAGTATTTTTAATTAGCTATCTCTCTTTACTTGGCAGCCATCAAGCTGAGTTTTCCCCAATTGATTTTACTGCTAATAAACCTGCCAGACTTGTCAATCAGTTTTTGTATTGTTGTCATTGATGCTCATACTATTTTTGCTAATTAAAAATCTATCTTTGCACATATTGTGCTTTAATAAGGAGTCAAGGATATAAAATTCATAGCGGTGGGTCATTAAATGTAAATAGCAAGTGACAAAGTAGTGTTGGAAATGAATGATTTCCTAGGCCACTATATCCTAAGGGCAAAAGAAGCCACCTTCAACATTTCTTACACTAGGAAAATAAGGTTATAAAAAACCTTTCCAGTGTTTTATATAAACTATATAGTAACTATTTTATGCAACTTTTCGGGACCCTAGTTATCTGGTTTCCAAAAATATGAAAAATAATGAACTTCCTTGTCCTTGGCTCTTTGCAATAGCATAGAATGATTGGAAAACTAAATACAAATATGCTTTTTCAGGGAGAAGACAACAAAAGTCCATCCCTTAATGGATCCATCAAAACAAGTCTTTCTGCAGGCACACTCAGTCTAGCAATTGACTGAAGAGAGTCAAAGAAATCAACGATGGTAGAGATGAGGAATGGAAGAATTAAAAGGAGTGTGGTTGTATAGATGGATAAACAACAAAAACTGCTTAGCAAAGGATGACTCGTCAATCCTAAACTCTATAGAGAAATGCAAACTATGAAAACAGTCTTAAGGAACATCAGATCTTTCAGGCAGAAGACCTATGTGGGAGGGTTGATGTAAAGACATGATAGGAGGAAAGACATTTTCTTCTCATTAAGCATAATCCAACTAAAGGACTTTCATACTAATATGAACTTGAGATTCAGAGGAAATCTGCTCAATAAGTATTTGTAGTATCTGTAGTTCATAGCACCTCTAAACAATTAACCACAAGAAATTATTTTTTTTAGATTCATGTACACTTTATGGAATCATGTACATACACACTCTTTCAAAAATCTCCAATGAACAAAAACAAATGAAGCTGGTAGCTCCTCCTTGTTCCTCTTTCTCCTAGAATGGGCTGCTGCTTCTTTGTTCATATTTACAGGACAAGTAAATCTGCACAAGTTGGCCATGTGGGACAGGAGACCTTGGTCATTACAAAGTCTACTGCCAAGAAGACTCCAGCTTTGAACTTAGTTCCCACTATGTTTCCAGTTGACGGTCTTTCATTCACTGCATATATTTCACCTGTGAAGGATTCTTTTTTCAAATGAGAGCCTTCCAAGATACCAATCTATCCAAAGCAAGCATCGTCTTAGACAGATGACAGCCAGAACGGGTTCCCTTTGAGATGGTAGGCAGGATCTCTACCTCTACTCCAGCAAGCAAAATAAAAATAAAAATCCCGAAACAATTTTAAAATGGCGTACTGCTTAGTGACTCAACCCAATATATTGTGTGAACATCACCATTTTTTCTGGGCCATGTTCCAAGAAAAAGTCCCCATCAGGGTATGTTTGACAAAGTTGTCAGAATGAGAGAGGGGGGTATTAAATAAATGGAAACATTAAACGCCTAATACATTAAATGCAGGCATTAAATGCCTAAATATAAGTGAACTATAATTATTTAATAGGAGCTTCTATTAACTGCAGAAACTGTAGCAACCCAGCACCCTGATATTGGAAAGTGATATATGTATGGGACTTTGAGCATAAATGTTGCAATTATAAATTTTTACTGTAGGAAAACATTGCCAACCTAACAAAGAAAAAAAGTCCTTGACCAAAATATCCGAGGATATTAAACTGAGACGTAATCTACTGATGCAAATCATTACATCTATTTGCATTTGCTTACTGAACCCTAACACAGAAATTAAACTACATAGAGTGGGGGAAAAGAGAGCTGGTTGTGCATGGTTAAAAGGAGACATCTTGGAGAATCCAAGCTCTTTCATTAATTTCCCCACTTCCCCTCATTAACAAGTAAAATGTTTTTACTGCTTGAAAAGTTTTAATAAATAGGAAAATGCAGGGCAGCCGACATAAGTTTTTAATGCAATATACAAAAGCTTTTAATATTTTTACATACATTAATGAAAAAGCTAAATTTTATAAGACTTCTTCTGTGAAGGAAATAAATACTACATGCACAATTACATATCTCTTATAAAATATTTAACTCTTCCATTTCATTTGATACATCAATTAACAAGTCAATTAAGTAAACATCTAAGGAATGTCCTATTTCAAAATAATATGTCTCATCCCATTCAATTCTCTTTCCAAGCAGTGTGTGTGCATTTTTGTTAAGAAAAACAGATGAATAGTCTGCTAGAAATGCAGGTTCAAACTTCTGGTCTAGATTAGAGAGATTAAAACCAAAATCACCTTGTAGGGACAACGTTTAGGAAACATAGGCCCTAAATCAAGAGAATATTCAGTTTGTAACATTCCATTGGTCAAACAATAATCTGATGTAAACAATATTCCCTGCCATGTTTAGGAAAACGCTATAATGGGTTGGATCCTTTGTGCTATGTGTCTTCAATTAAACTGAACAGAAAATGTGGTTCACCATGCCCTACAGAATAACCTGGATTTTCTAGAGGGCCCTGCCTTGGATTGACACAAGTGTCTGAAGTCATGCAACAATCACAGATTTGAGATATTTTATTACAATCAAGAAATATATAAATATTACAAAATAAAAATAAGTAATAAATAAAACTTATCTACTACTTCTTAAAACTTGTCCTTCGATTCCAAGGCTAACAGGCTCCACAACAACCACCACTAATTCCACATAGTGTATATTTTTTTTTTAGAGAAAGGCTAACTGTTAGACAGATTTATATTGGATTATTCTGGATTTTAAATGCATGTGCATGCCAGAATCATAATTTACTCAACACACATGCAGAATAATCTACCATCTGTAAACATAATGCAGAAAAGTAGAAGCAGATATGGAAAGGTCACACAGTCTAAGAGATTATATGTGTTCTTAACAGGATTGGGAAACTTTTTTCCCTTAGTTTTTGAAATTATGCTGAGCTTTTAAAAAACGTTTCCTCCAGCAAAAAGTTGTGTGTGCGCCCCCCCCCCAACACTTCTGATCATCTAGCTATAAGTATAAACAATCCTACAGTTATCACCTGAAAAGCCATCAGGAGAAAAACTAGCCCAGTTTATTTTTAATAAAAGGAGGATCATAGTATATAATAACTCTTCCTGCCATATCCATTGAATCTGCTGAAATAGAGATTGATGTCTGGATATTTCTAGCAGGGGGAAGTAATATTTCTCTAAAACACATACTTTTGGTATTCAGTTGCATCCTGAGAAAAGTGGTAGGCCCCTACCTAACCAGCTACTACAAAGAAGCTGCATTTTAATATCTAAACCTTTTCCATTTGAAAAATAAAAAGAGTACAAACACCAGAGTATTTTCTAAAGATAGCTTTTGAAAATATTGTATGCAATATCACCTATTACATATACCTCTAGTTGCACTCATTAATGTACATAAGCCTTTACTTTTTCATATCTCAACTCAAAAAGCTTCATAAGGGCATAAAAAGCTAGAACTACTAAAGATAAAAGATTAACACTGCCTACATAATCCACAGAACCTTATACGGCATTTTCCAAGGCTTTCACCCCTTTTTCAACTCATAGCAAGCATGGGACGACCTGCAATGCAATACTTGCAGTGCTTCAGTTTATTGTTATAATAGGCCAGAAATCATAGATACAGATGTCCAGATTAAAAACAGGAACTTGTCATCATAGTACAAAGAAAGTTCAAGTAGCAAGGTACCTTGCATAAAATGCCACTAGTAGTTGGTATAGCAATGTTGGGAAGTTAGTACTGACCCACATTTGTGTGCCACTATTCTGCCAAGGCGGGACCCAGGTGGCGCTGTGGGTTAAACCACAGAGCCTAGGGCTTGCTGATCAGAAGGTCGGCGGTTCGAATCCCTGCGACGGGGTGAGCTCCCGTTGCTCGGTCCCAGCTCCTGCCTACCTAGCAGTTCGAAAGCACGTCAAAGTGCAAGCAGATAAATAGGAACTGCTCTGGCGGGAAGGTAAAGGGTGTTTCCGTGCGCTGCTCTGGTTCGCCAGAAGCGGCTTTGTCATGCTGGCCACATGACCTGGAAGCTGTACGCCGGCTCCCTTGGCCAATAAAGCGAGATGAGTGCCGCAACCCCAGAGTCGGACACGACTGGACCTAATGGTCAGGGGTCCCTTTACCTTTATTCTGCCAAGAGTTCTCCCATCTTATCGTCACTGTAAACTTGCCTGGTCCAAACCATCAACCAGGTTTCTCCATTTCATTTGACTATTGGTCTCCACTAGTATGCCATCTCAGAGGCACAACTTTTCTTGCTGCACTATATACACATATACACACACACACTGCTCTTCACCAGGGAGGTCACAAAGCTGCTTACAATAATAAAATATGCAATACACTTTCATGATATGATGTTGTTGTGTGTTTTTTTAATAATCACCATCATCAAAATAAATGAAGGAAAAGTGAAATGCACAGCCAGAAGGAGAATTGCAGAATACAAGCTGCTGTGTTGAGTGCTCTTACTCAGGTTTCCAGTCATTCAATTCCTCGGCTTTTCATTTGTTCACCTTCTTAACAGGCAGCCTATGCTCAATGGGGATCCCCAGGCCCACTGGGCTGTTTGGGTTATTTCCCCATCCTTTAGGTTTGGGCTTTTGCTTGCTATTTGTCCTTCTGATTTTGCATTTCTACAAACCTGCTAATACTTTTCCATCTGGTGTGTGGGTGTTACCATTTTTAATTCATAAGGACTGGCATTCTGTGAAGAGAGTTCACTATTAGTATATATGAGATGACAAACAAACAACAAAGAGCAGGCCCCATGATTCTTGTTGATGAAAGTGGGTCAAAGATGAGGATCACACCTCACTGGTTCTCCACGAGTTAATCTACACATTTTGAAACACCACAACCAGTAAAAGCAAAACAAAAATCCTGAATATTTTTGTGAACAAAATTTGAAGTTCTGTAGCCACCTCAAATGAGTCACTCCATGTTCATGGTTCCCACCTCTTTCACTATGTGCATAAAGACATCTTTGGAGCAAAATCAATGTTTGCTCCACTTTTAGAAGGTTTAGTTGATGTTCATTCACGAGTGCTGAAGACTCCCTTGTGTCACAAACAAGGAGACTTGGAGTGAGAGCTTTCTAAATGCTTCATCTACTCCAACCAACTAGGGAGGGTAAGATGACTTTCTGGAAGAAGGCACAGGATAAGAAGATTTAAAAGTAATAACATGGATTCCATCAGGAGCAGGCATTGCAAGACTTATAATCCCTTGGTCATTAAAACGCACTACACACACAGAAGATTCTACTCTGCTACTGACTTGCTGAAATGAAAAGTGATTTATCAGGCCAAAGGCACACACAACCTTCAATGCTACTACTATGGAGGGATTGTTTATAAAATGAAGCATTATTTAAAAATAAAAATGAAATAATAATGATTTGCAAAGAATTCCTGAAAACATTTCTGCAGTGGTTTTCAGAGTTACACCATAAAAATCTTACTGCATTTTGTTAATGATTGAAATAATTGGTTGACAAGGACATCTAAATCAGTGAGTGCAGCTACAAAAATAAAACTGAGCCTTAAACTAACTGGCATGTGTTCACACAGGGACTTCAGTTTAACATTATTATTCTATTATACAACATTATTATTCTATTAGCCATTATCAGAAAGCTTCAAACCAAATTAGGTAAAACAGAGGATGTTTATGTTCCTTATATATTATTCTTATTTATACAGGAAGAAAGTTGTGATAAATGTGAGAGTGTAGCCATAGTGGAGTCTCTCTTCTTCTTTGGACTGCTGCCCGGAGCAGCCATAAATCGTCTTAACGAGCCCTGGCTCCGCAATGGTGTCCAGCCACGCTTCCGTTGGGCAGGCTCTCTCACTCACTCAGCAGAATCGCGCAGCGCCTTGTGTTGGCAATTTTAGGTCTGCTTCTCTGTGTCTGGAATAACTGAGGTCCAGACAGTTGCTTCTAAACTACATATTTATTGACTCGCAAACAAAAGAAAACCTGAGGAGTCAAGCTCCATAGCTACGATACACACTACAGCATACACTACTCGGCAAGGCAAAAGTGAAACCAACTTCGCCTTCTCTCAGACAAGTGATAGTTGCCTGGATACCTTGGCAGAGTTCCCAGAATCAGAACGATGGTGTTAACTGCTTGCTGTCCAGGAAACACAACACCCCCTCTCGTTCGCAATTCTGGGTATACATATATACATCTCAACCCATGTTCAATCCCTCACAGAAACCTTCATGTTTCTGGAAACTTAGGGGTTTGGTGAAACCGTCTGCGAGATTCTTTTCACTAGGACAATATTTCAGCCTGACCACATTTGTCCTAACACTCTCATGCACATTTTTGAACCGAATATCCAAATGTTTCGTTCGTGCATTGAATTGACCGGATTCTGCCAATTTCAGGCATGGTTGGTTATCCTCCCATATGGTGATGGGCAGGTAACACTTCTCACACACATCCTCGACTAGGCACTTGTAGAATTCAAGCTCACGACACAGTTCTGACAGAGCACTGAATTCTGCCTCAGTCGATGACAGTGCAATCAGACTTTGCTTTTTGGACCTCCAGCCAATTACAGAATCTCCAAACATTATGACCATCCCAGATATTGACTTTCTGTCTGAGTCGCTAGCCCAATCAGCGTCAGCCCAACATTGAAGCTGTTCATTGCCCTGAGCTGTCAGTGTGAGGCTAAACTCTCTGGTTTCTTGCAGATACTTAAGAACTCTCTTAATCCCGTTCCAGGCCATCACACTGGGCTTGGCTGCTTCTCGACTCAGCAGATTGACTGCAAATGCAATATCGGGTCTACTCCATTGAGACAAATAGAGCAGGCTGCCCAGAGCAGATTGATACACCTCCTTGTGCTCAAACTCTTTCTTTTCATCAGACTGATTGTCTTTAACAAAGCATGTCTCCATTGGTGTCCTTACACCCTTACAGTCTGCCATGTTGAATTTCTTGAGCAACTGATCAATCTTTGAGCTCTGGTTAAGTACAAAACTGCCATCTTGGTCTCTGTGAATGTGAACCCCTAGATACATGCTCACAGGACCCAACTCCTTGAGTTTGAAGTGCTGCCTCAGCTTACTTGCAAACTCCTGCACCTGTTTGTTTGTACTAGCAACAAGGACAATGTCGTCGACAAAAATTAATGCCAATTCTTGTTGCTGACCTGAACCCTTTAGGTATAAACAACTGTCTGCACGACTCTTCCTGAAGCCTAGCTTCTCCAGAGCCTGGTTGAGACAAATATTCCAGTTTCTGGCTGATTGTCTCAAGCCATAAATGGAACGGTGTAGTCTCCAAACCAAATTTGGACTATCGCCTTCAAACCCTGGAGGAGGTAGCATGTAAATTTCCTCCTGCAGCGGTGAGTTCAGGTAGGCGACGTCGATGTCGAAATGTGCAACCTCAGCACCTCTCTGTGCTGCTACCGCTAGCAGTAACCTCATGGTCTCACTGCGGGATGTGGGTGCATAAACTTGAGAGTAATGCACTCCTGGTCTCTGGCTGAACCCTCTGGCCACCAATCTCGCTTTGTATTGTGGCTCTCCACTTGCAGTGGGTTTCAACCTATAGACCCAGCGACAACTCACAGCTTGCTGGTCAGCTGGCAGAGTTGTAAGTGTGAACACTCCAAGCGATTTCATGGCGCTAAGCTCTTTCTCCATCGCTTGTTGCCACTTGCTGGACTCTGCTTGAGGTAACTTCCGCACCTCAGCGAAGCTCTCCGGTTCGCACAGAGCAACATGGGCCCAAACCGTGGTGGCTTTGAACCTGTCAGGAGGTTTGCCTTTCGTGGTGCGCTTGGAACGCCATGGCACCACTGGAGACTCCCCCTCTGACCCAGACGTGCCGGACTCAGTCTGTGAGTCCCTGGCATCTGGAGAACCACCAAGCGATTTGCTGCGCTTGCTGTGCCCTCCTGGACTGAACTTGCCTGAAGGTGAGCGTGGAGACCTACTGCGCTTCTGTCTCCTAGCTCTTGTCTCCCCTGGAGACGTGGGTGCGCTGCTGGGTTCAGACTTCACCTGAGTCTTAGGGATTGCCCCCTCTGGCACTGCACCCTGGTCGTGTTCGGGATCGTGGCCCGAAACACCAGCAGGTTGACCACCATCAGCACCACCAGTGGATGTGCCTGACTGATCCTGGTAGTCAAGACCGCTGAATAAGTCTGTGAGCACTTCAGGATTGCCATGAATCCTCTTCCAGCCATCTTGCTCACAAAACTCTGCGCTGCGGCTGATCACCACCCGAGAACGATTTCCACTCGGATAAGCAAATCTCCAGGCTTTCGACCCTGTGTCATAGCCGCAGAAAATCAGTTTCTGTGACCTCGGGCTGCCCTTCCTACGTAACTGCCGGGGTATCAGGACCCAGGCCTCTGCCCCGAAGGTACGGAAGTAGTGCACCTTGGGCTTCTTTCCGTAGAGAAGAAAATAGGGCGTGGTCCCTACCACAGAGTTGTATGTCCTGTTCAAAGTGTGACATACAGTTTTCCATGCTTCAGCCCAGAAGAATTTTGGCAGACCCGAATCAAACAAAATAGCATCAACTGCCTCCTGCAGGGTTCTGTTCCTGCGCTCTGCAACCCCGTTCTCCTGGGGAGCGTAAGGAGAAGTTTTTCTATGCTTAATGCCTTTGGCACGAAAGAAATCCTGCAACTTTGCACAAGTAAACTCAGTGCCTCGATCGGTCTGAAAAGATTTCACTTTGGTGCCAAATTCCACCTCTACTGCCTCCACCCATTCCTTAATCTCTTTCGCCGCTTGCCCCTTGTCCCTGAGCGGGAAAATCCAGCCGGCGCGAGAATAATCGTCAATCAGACATAGTACAAAGCGGGCATGGCCTATGCTGGGAACCTGCATTGGTCCACACAGATCGGCGTGAATCAGCTCAAACGCCTGGTTGGCCACCCTGTCTGACCTTGGGTAACTGCAAGAATGCACCTTTGATCTCTTGCAAGCTTGGCAGTCTAGGAATTTAGTGCACTCCTTCATTTTACAACCCTCAGTGCACTCTACTTGCTTGCGCACGTACCCCCAATTGGCGTGCGAAAACCTGCGATGCCACAAGTGTAAACATTGATCGTGGGTGGGTTTGTTGGCACAATGCGCGTGTGCCGTCTCAAAACTGTTTTTACCTGTTTCAGCACCCTGCGCCCTCGCTGCGGCGCTGTTGTCAGTTTCCAGTATGTACACCCCATCATGGCCTCTCACCTGGACCAACTGCTTTCCACCTTTGGAGATGGTGCATACCTGGTTACCAAAACTGACCATGTAACCTGCAAGGTCTAAAGCTGAAACAGAAAGTAAGCCATACTTCATGCCATCTAAAACAAACACATCAATGTCATCATTCAGACAAGGCATATAAAAAACACCAGCTTTGGTGACAGATTTAGTGGTTGCATCTGCCAAAGTGACTGTGGTAGCATCTTGGATTGACCTGCAGTTCCGCAACTGACTGCCAGGTGGCGCTAGATGCCTACTGGCACCACTGTCCACAATCCAACGCAGCTTGGGGCTGGCAACAGTCTTTCCAACGAAAGCGTATGCAGCTGCTTTATCTTCTCTGCCTTCTCTGGACGGTGCTTTCCTTCCACGACGTGGTCTCCCTTTCCTCTGGTGGTTGCCATGGAAACCAGCTTTGAAGTTTTCTTGGCTGCAGTCCCGGATTAGATGCTTATCTGACCCACAGCCAAAACATTTCTTCACTGCAAGAGCTTTAACAGAGCTCTCAGCAGCCTCTGCACCCCCACTCCTGGGCAAAGAGCAACCCCCCTTAACAGCTTTTCCTTTCTCTCTTTCTCTCCTATCCTGTTCATCCTGCAGCCTCCCCGATACATAATCAATGCTCAGTTGCGCTGCTGGCAAGGCTTCCAGAGTGAGAGAAAGCGTCTCAAAACTGGGGTCTAACGAACTAAGCAAAATGTAAACTTTCTGTTCCTCCGTAAATGGAACCTGCAGCTGTCTCAAACGGTTGAAGATTGCCAACATCTTGTTGGTGTGCTCACGCACACAGCCTCCAGGTTGCAAACGTAGCTCAAACAGCTGCCTGGTGGTGTGAATGCGTGCACCCGCTGTATCTCTCTGGAACACACGTTGGAGAGCCCCCCAAATCTCGTGGGCGTTGGTGGCAGCATCTATGTGCACCATCTGCTCTTCCTCAATGCCCATGACTAAGTGAGCAGTAGCTCTCTCGTCTTTCTTCTTGGCCTCAGCTGCTTCAGCAGCAGGGTCTTGCACTGGTGGGGCCTCAGTACAAGTCCACAGATCTTTAGCAGTTAAGAGGACCTTCATTTTTCGCGACCAGTCAGCCCAATTCCTCCCATTTAGCCTGGGAAAGGGCGGTGTAAAGTTCTCATGGGATTCTGCCATCTCCCCCCTGGGGCTTGAGGTAACTCACGTGGCTGCAAACTCAGCACTTGCCTCTCAGCTCCCAGCTCCAGGAAACGGCTCCTCTTCACCAGCGAGGTTTCCCTGCTTTATGCCTCAAAGCTTGCACAAAGCAGTCCTCCAGCTGGGCTTTCATGCTGCCGGCTGCAGCAGACACACAGACCTCCCGTCCTGGCCATAAATCACTTCAGGACGCTTTGCCAACAAAGCCGTGCTATCTCTTAATGGCGCTTCCATAACCTGTGATAAATGTGAGAGTGTAGCCATAGTGGAGTCTCTCTTCTTCTTTGGACTGCTGCCCGGAGCAGCCATAAATCGTCTTAACGAGCCCTGGCTCCGCAATGGTGTCCAGCCACGCTTCCGTTGGGCAGGCTCTCTCACTCACTCAGCAGAATCGCGCAGCGCCTTGTGTTGGCAATTTTAGGTCTGCTTCTCTGTGTCTGGAATAACTGAGGTCCAGACAGTTGCTTCTAAACTACATATTTATTGACTCGCAAACAAAAGAAAACCTGAGGAGTCAAGCTCCATAGCTACGATACACACTACAGCATACACTACTCGGCAAGGCAAAAGTGAAACCAACTTCGCCTTCTCTCAGACAAGTGATAGTTGCCTGGATACCTTGGCAGAGTTCCCAGAATCAGAACGATGGTGTTAACTGCTTGCTGTCCAGGAAACACAACAAAAGTGATTAATGTACCCTTATTATTATGTATCATCATTCAGATAACCTCATTTTGAAAAGGACAAAATCTCAAACAATTTTTTGGGTGGGGGTGGGGGGTTTTTTTACTTAATTTTTTGCCATATAAATTTACCAAATGCCACTCTTAGTATGGGGGAATGGAAGTAACTTGTAGCAATGGATGACCCTCATAGTCATTGCATTTGGATACTCTGCCCGCCCTGCCCCCCCAAAAGGGATGCATCATATTGCCATCTTCTAGAGAATTCCAATGCCAAACTGAAAGACCCAGGTTAAAAATATATACCCTGTTTCTCCTAAAATAAGACGTAGCCATAAAATAAGCCGTAGCAGGATTTCTATGCATTTGTGAAATATAAGCCATACCCCGAAAATAAGACATAGTGACGCGGCGCCTCTCCCTTAAGACGGCCTGGATAGGCGTGGCTATGCAGCGTACCGACGCGGAGCGGTTAAAATAAGACGTCCCCCGAAAATAAGCCATACTATGTTTTTTTGAGGGGAAAAAAATATAAGATGGTGTCTTATTTTAGGAGAAACACGGGTATACCGTAATACAAACTGGTTGTAACATGCAGCATGATGCAAAATACCTCTGTGACTGTTAAGCACAAAGCATTTATAACCGTACTTGTATTCATTATAATTCTGTCTGACAGGAGTCCATTAATTTTTTTATGGTGTTTTTGTGTGTGTGTTTGCTTTCCCAATGTTCTTATTACAATGTTTACTAGCCAGTTTTTAAAACAAGAGAAAAGGAGACGCTGGGCCCTTTTTATTATTTTGTTCTTTCAAAGATAATGATCCTAGATATTTTAACAACTGTTTCCTATCAACAAGAGGAAGAGATTAAACGATACATTTCAGCCCAGATATTTATGAATAGTGTTAAATCGTTTAGGTCTTTGCCATTAGAAAGATAAAACAGGATGCATTTTGAAAATGTTAGCAGAAGCGACTGTAGGGGAGGAAATATTATATATATATATTCATTCCATTAGTATAGGTACTTGTAAAAGCTCTGTGTGGCATTTAGTCACTTATTACTTATAATTACAGTTGTGAATGCTCAGAGGGAAATGGAGGAGAGAGAGACTTGGGGAGGGGTTTACATCTACTTTTGATATCTGTGTAGAGCTCCAATGTTAGTCAATAAATCTATCTACCAATTAAACATGCTTTGATCAATTAAAAAAAAAAGAGTTCCCTGTTCAGTGCAGCTCCAACACGGGTAATACCTGAGAGTAGGTGGCTAGCTGAGAGAGCTAGAGGAAAAAATCCTGTCTTCCACCAGATAGGAATGACTGGGGATGAGTGGAGTAAGGAGGAACAAATCAGGGGCACTCTTCTCCCCACTATTAATAATGTTTTAAGCATTCACAAACGTCTATGTGGCTAACAACTTCTTAGGCATTCCACCTTTCACACATGACGCCATGCATGTATGTGTTGTATCAGGCGCCATAGGTATTCCATCCTATGTGGCATGAATACATCATCCAAACACAGGGGAAGAATGATTTCCCCTTTGGAGTTACTGTACTGTTTTATACACTGGAGAATTTATGCAAATTTAATGAAACTGACTGAAACTCGTGCAATCAAATTAGACTGTGTGGCAATCCCTATCAAGACCAAGTTGCTGTGCTGGTTTCTTTCTTTCTTTTATAATTTCCTATTAACTGAGAGGCTCAGAAAACCAGTGGAATTACTTTAAGGTAAGGAAGTCGGAAAATGTACTGACCTCCTGAGGTCCTCTGTCTGTTTGTGCTTTAGAAGCAAAGGCTGGGGGAAAATACACAGTCTGGATCAGATATATTCTATACAATTGAGAAGTTATAACTCTGGTAGTATACAATTCTTTCACTAAAACAAAACTTTAGCAACTTCTGAGAAATACATAATTATGTACCATGAAGAAAGTCAGGTGCTGGGTGGCCACATTTCCACAGCAAAACTCACATATACCCAGCAACATGTACACACACAGCGCCCACTGCTACCAGTTTTCCTATCACCAAAAGTCATTGTTTCCCCCTTCTCCCTTTCCTTGCCATCATGGATGTCCTTTTGGTATTTCTTTTGCCTCCCCACACGGTCACAACTCTGTGCGCCCAGGAGCATTTCCAACAGCAACCCTACCGGTACCAACACTCACAGAGATCACAATTCATCCTCCTATTACCCAGGCTTATTTAAAAAACAATATAAGTTATCACATTTAGAACCAGCAGTCTACAAGCCCCCAAGTAAGGTGTGTGGCAGAGATAACAAATATGATGGGGCCAGGTATGATCCTGGGAAGGGACAAGCAATCGTGACTTCCAAGGAGAGTAAAAGCTGTGTGTATATTGTAGAGTTCGATTAAAAGCTGTGTGTATATTGTAGAGTTCGATATTGTAGCAACCCTAGTTCTAGTAGGTGGCTAACCGATTCCAGCTTAATTCTCTGAAAGGACACAATGAACCGAAAGTCTCTATTGTCCTCATTGCACATGTACACTAGTAGCAATTTTTGAATCTATACAGCCTGGTTAGCCACTCGCAACAGTGCTTGCACAGAAAGACATATAGGGATAAAGAATTGCGTCTGCTGTGTAGGTTTTCACCAGGGTAGCCCAATCGTAGCTTTTGCTCCTTGTCAAAAAGGGAGAATGAAATCTGTACTTTCCACCACCACTGTTATCACCTCCAGTCTCTGCAGGAGCAGGATACCACCCCTGATTTGGACTTCAGAGACACACCAAATGCTGTCGTATTTTCCAAGGTCTTCATGTCTCAGGGCAATATCAGGGAGAGTCCCAACCCTTGGGAGGTGCTACACTGAGTTTGCCTATTGGAACTATGCCTAGGAAGCTATGGAAGTTGTGGCTGCTTTCTCAGTCTCTCCAAGCCCAATACATGAGAAGGGAAGCCACCTCCCCTCTTCTTCCATGACTGAAAAATGGACAGGGATGCTTCCTGACCTTGTGCTCTGCTTGCCTTGCCATATCCATTCTCTAGTGGTAGGATTTATAGACTCTCAATCATCACCCTATTTTTTTAATGTTAAGGAATAACAACAATAAAGTCTTGGACTCGTTCTGCAGTCAGTGCCAAAGCATCAAGCTAGACTAGTCAATTGTTTCAAGCCATAACACTCATAAGGATGAGACCTTTTAAAATAAAAACATTAAAGTGAACATTGCAAATCTATAGCAGTAAATTAGTAAATATTTTTCATTCCAATTATATGAAAGGCTTTTTTCAAAAAACTTTTAACATGCGTATATGAAAAAATAATCAGTGGAACACAGGCTTACCCATTTTTTAGCACAGCATTTTCCTCCAGGTGGATTTCATGGACCCCCAGCTTGCATCCAGATATCTCAATTCTTCCCAAAGGGCTGCCCAGCACCACAAACATCTTCTCACACTGAGAAAAAGCCTGTTAAAAATACAACCAAAGATGCATAAACCATTTCCCCAAGTATGAATAACTGGGCATATAAATGGCATTTTATCATTATTCCAAACAGGAAAAAGAAAGTTGGACTAAGTCGTGCCAGCTGTACAAGAGTGACCTTCATACTAAGTAACTTAAGTTCATTGATTTCAAAGGGTCTACTCTGAGTATGACTTAGCTGGGCATCACCTTCCGTCATTAAACTTAATAATACCACCCCTCCAAAAAATTCACTTATAATATAGTTAATTAAAATTAATACATAAGGTGAGATAGTAGCTAAATAAAACAAGTAAATCAAGTCAGAAATTTTCTCAAGCTGCAAGTCGGCTCTTAAGGTGTGATCCTACCTAGAACTGGCATACCCATATATATTGTGAAAAGGCATAATCATCAGGCTAAGTGAGAATTAAAGAATCCCAGAGCAACGAGCATGAGACTCTTAATCTCATGGGTTCCAAACATGGGTTAGGCAAAAAGATTCCTGCATTGTAGGGGGTCACTAGATGATGCTCATGGTTCCTTCCAACTCTACAATTCTACGATCCTAACATATCCACTGGTCCACATTAGATTGCCAACAAGGTATTACAAAACATCAGGTTCTTGCCAGGATGAAAAATGATGAAGGTGAGTATAACCTACTTTCAAAGGACAAATTGCCTACTAGTGTAACGAAACGAAATCTGCTCCAAGCCAGAATTTGCAATAAATTCGCCAACTTGCCCGTGCCCACCGGATGAAATGAAGAGGCACAGCCCTTTTGGCTGCAACATCTCCTCCCAGCAAAACTCTCTGATTTACTGTCGAGAGAAAACCTGGGAAATAAATCCTTACCATTCTGGCTTCTGTTCCAGTAGTAAAGATTCTAGCTTGGAAAGAAGCTAGAGTTTGCATAACTGGATTTCACAGCAATTACACAACAGCCAATATTTTGAATGCTGAAATGATTAAATGGAAGTGTGGCATACCCTTAAGGGCATTTCTCTTGGCTTCACACACTGCTGAAATTACAAAGCCAGTGTGGCATGCCCAGGGTCTGGTGGCAACTACATTCAAATACTGATCTGTTGCCTGACATAAAGGGTGAACCTGATCACATGCTGCCTTTAAGATCAAGCTTAATTTTGACCGAATTTACCTGAAGCTAGGGAAATGGTTGGTTTTAATTGGACACAGAAAAGAAAATTGATTTTCATGGCTATTTGCAGATCAATTGAAAAATGAAATGAATTTCGTTTCATCCTCCCTTTTAACCTGAATAGGTATTTAAATAATAATGATCTGAACTAACTTATCAGTGGAGAAGAGGATTTCTCTGTGCTAACAGCAGAAGCAGTAAAGCCTGCTCTGTGGCCATCATAAATCACCCTCTAGCCTCACATGCTTATTTTAAAAATCTTGGCATTAATTCCTGTCTGCATCGCAATTCACTTTTACTCTCTTCAATGCCAGCCTTTCCTATTACGGGAGCCAGTGATGTTGCATTGAGACTACAGGGGCTGCATAGATCTATTGGACCTGGGGTAGCAAAGTTTAAATCTCAGCTCAGTCTCAATTCCTCATCTATAAAGTAAGAGCAATAGACCATGACCTGCATTATAGGATGGTTGTGGGGAAAAGGATGAAAACCACTGCAAATTGCTTTTCAAACCATGAGCATTAAAAATTATTTTAAACTATTTTATGGCATGTAATATATTTCCCCCTATCATCTTAAAACTTTTTTGAGCTCTGACCCACTTCTAAACTTCTTCTCTACTCAACACCAAGTGTCACAGCAGAAGATGCATAGTTTCTTGCATGCAGTCAGATGCTGCCTAGTGCAAGTACCTGTGGATTAGGGCCCAAATCCAACACTGGTAATCAAGAAGTGGAATAGAACAAGACATCTCTGTCTGCTCCTAAAGGTCACAGAATCAGAAGAAAGTAAGGTAAAGGAACCCCTGACAATTAAGTCCAGTCGTGAATGACTCTGGGGTTGCGGCGCTCATGGCCGAGGGAGCCAGCGTTTGTCCGCAGACAGTTTTTTTGGGTCATGTGGCCAGCATGACTAAGCAGCTTCTGGAGAAACCAGAGCAGCGCACGGAAACGCCGTTTACCTTCCCGCCGGAGCGGTACCTATTTATCTACTTGCACTGTGTGCTTTTGAACTGCTAGGTTGGTAGGAGCTGGGACCGAGCGACTGGAGCTCACACCGTGGTGGGGATTTCGATAAGCAAGCCCAAGCGACACAGTGGTTTAACCCACAGCACCACCCGTGAAAGTACACAATTGCTAATGGGGCAAAGCAGGAGAGCAGCCACACCTACAAATCCAGTGTAGATCAATGAGGATTTAATGGTAAAAAGTAGGAATGATCCTCTTACCCCACCCTGGAATCTAGCATTCCCCTTCCAGGTGTTTTGGCCCCCACAGTTTAAGGGCCACTGCAGATGGCTCTTTGGCTATAAATGATGTGTCCACACTCTTTAAAATTATAGCCATCCAGCTACAACTTGGGGTTACTCCTTCCTTCACATGAACTCTCTCCTATAATTCACTGTGTAAAAGATTCCAGAATAGCCATATCAGTCTGTTGCAGCAAAAAGAGTCTGATGGCACACCTTAAAGCTTTTATGGACTAAAGTCCACTTTAATTAGATAGAAGACGGACTGCACCTACTGACGTGGGCCCTAGTCCACAGAAAGATCCACATATAATCACGTTCATCTTTAAGACTGTTATTCTTGTAAACAAGACATTTTTAAAAAGTATTTTAAATAAGGCAATAGCATGGGTGGAAACATGGCTCCCAGCTCATTTTATTAATGGGTTACTAGAGAACTATGGTGAACAAACCTCTTGCTTACTCCACCACAAGACTCATAAACAGCACCCTACTCATCCAGAAAGCCTCGCTTCCTTCCACTTACCTTAGGGCTCTGTGTGAGGTCCATGTAAGTGCCTAACACCTACATTACTGCCCTCAGATACTTGCCGCTAATAAGAACCCCTCTTTTTTGACTTTGCAATCCTCAGCCCACCAACACAGTTGCTTCCAGTTCCTACAGCATATTAGAATTTTTTGTCCTATCCAATTTCCCCATTCCTAACAAAAGCTAGTAACTGTGCTCCCTGAGAAATGAGAAAGTTTGAAAATATTATTTTAACAGCTTAGTGAATCACTGCTAGTCTTCGCCATAAAACCCTCTTGATTGCAGCAGGATCCTGTTAAACACATTATCAAATATACAAAATGAAAAAAAAAAAGCTATTGTTTGGGTTGTTTTGGGTGGTAAGTAGCTGGCAAGTTTAACATACAACATGAAAACAACTGTGCCTGCACTATCTAATCTAAGAAATGTGGCAAGGCACACATCCTGGGTTTGTCTGGCACCTTGCTTTTATAGAATTTGAGAACAGACACTTTTCAGCTACCATCATACACATAAGGCACAGGCTTGTCTTACTCCTGGGCACTGTCAACAGTATACTAGCCCCTGCAACATAAAACAAGATAATTTTACAGCTACCAACTAGACACAGTACTGCAGAGTGACAGTTTGTCATGAAGCAGTAAGGACTGTGGCAGTATGGTTTGAGCACAAATGTCAGTTTTTAAACTGTTATGTCTTGGCAAGCATCAGCTTAAAATGTGTCATGCCATCCCAGAATCTTACTCTCTGTAGTACACTAAAGTTAGGCTAATCCTGCCATCATTTAGCAAATTTGCAACCTGTTGGAGTAAGAAATGACTGCACTCTGTTACGTGTTTGTCAGCTACAAGATGTCTTAATTCTTGTATATAAATTCTGAATCAGTTTTACGTACACTAGTAAAACAAGGGACATGGCAAGAAAATTACTTACAAAGCAAGCAAGGATTGATTAGCTATTGCAAAGCCTTGTAAAGTACATAAATATTGTGCCAAGCAATTAGAACCTTACTTTTTATATTACTTTTTAATATTTTTTATGTAAGGCATTTATACCCTTTAGCCAAAGTGGCTGTTAGAGCAGCTTATAAAAATCAGCACTAAGACAGTCCCTGCCCTCAGGAGGCTCACCATCTAAGACATGACACGTGAGGAAAAATAATGGGACGGAGGAGGGGAGAGCAAACTCAAGCACAAATTCTGAAAGTCAACTTCTTCCAGATACCAATGGTGGTTCAGGCCTTAATGAAGAGCAGTCGTTTCAGCAAAAACATTCTTCCCTCCACATCGGATCCGGAACACAGCAGACGACGACTTCCAGTCCAGGAAGACAGTGCAGCTCTTCATTTAGCAATCAGCTGAGGGCTGAGGAAGCACTTTTATTTTTGGGATTTAGGTAGTCAGTAGCCCCACTGGTCTGGGGCTAGTTCTCAACAACATTTATATTTATAGTGGGGGAAGGGGGGAAGGAATACAGAGTTGGCCTAGGCTTAAATATTTAGAAGTACAACGATAAATAGCTTTACAACTTCATACAACAACCATGTATGCTTACAAACACTAGTTATCAACTGCTGTTTCAGTTGGACATGGTATAGCTATTACACCAACCGTGTACGTAGAATAAGCATCTGCTAACGTCTCAATATTATTATGCCTTATGAATATAAGCTACAATGCTCAATATAGCTTTTTTCCATTTAAAAACTTCCTTCTGCGAACCTTGGGATTTCTCCAAACTTTGCCTTTTCATGAAAAAGATGCTGTGTTGCATATCTACTGGAACTTGGAGAACTGAGTGTATTATCAGGTATATAATATATACCAAAGCATAGGCCTACCCACCCTGCACACTGCTGCAGTTCCCCAATCCCCTCATGCAAATAGGAGCTCCCCCCATTAAGCCTAATTTCTGCAGGGTGGGGGGGGGGGTGGCAACTAGGGAGAACAGTGCTCTTGCAAACAAACAGATGTATCATAAGCACAAGCCATCATCAGGTGAAGAGGCAAACTTTGCCAAAAATTTGCTTCCATAATATTAATCTATATTAAATTTCTAAATTAGCTATTTTAAAATTGGCAATATTCTGAAACACTTCCTTTTAATTTCTGTTGAAAAGAGATCCTTTAACAACAAACCTTATCTAAACTAAACTGCCTTTTATCTTCATTCTGGGTTTATATAAATGAACCATTCAAGGAATTTCGATTAGGTAGTGTATGAACTCTACCTGTGCTCTCATTTCCCATTACAGTACTTACAAATCTTTTGTGTCAAAGTCTCTCATAAGTGTAAACTTTACTAAGTACAGTCAAAATTAGCCTAAAATTGGTTCTCCAGCAAAAAGGAACTCCTATAACTTTGCTACTGAAGTTGATACCCAAATGAATTTATCAGAACAGAGTTCATAGCTTGTTATGGCTAAATGCTATGTGTAAAAAAACTGGAGTGCCACAGTTAGCCAACAGAATTAAGTCTTCTTTGTCATTAATAAATAAATGAGTATCAAAAAAAGTGTTCATTTC
This sequence comes from Darevskia mixta, assembly GCA_034641385.1. Classification (NCBI taxonomy): domain Eukaryota; kingdom Metazoa; phylum Chordata; class Lepidosauria; order Squamata; family Lacertidae; genus Darevskia; species Darevskia mixta. Next base: position 165,082 of record JAWWNH010000019.1, on the reverse strand, counting down.
AGAAGGTTTATCAGTAAGACTATTAGGATGATTTACAACTGAATATTCTGCTAAAAAAAAAAAGCTTTCCATTTTCCAGGCTTGTTCCTGTGACTTTGAAAAAAGCATATATGTCTCAATGGCATGGTGCCCCTTCGAGGGCTAAAGTTCTCCAGATTACACACCCCAAAAAAGAGGTAACACATAAATGCAGATGTTGCACTGAATTTACTAGCCCAAGGTTCAGGTGGTAGGCAAGGCTTCAGCACCAGCGCTGCAATTTTGTGTCCTAAATTAGGCACCTAAATCCCACAAGCTTTCACAGGGTTTGGTAACTCACACATAAAATGTCCACCTTTTTACTCTTTCTACAGTAATTCAGTCTAAATGCAGCCAATATTTCCAGGACTAGCATGTAGTTTCCATATGATTAAATACTGTCAGTATTTAATTTTGCATTTATAAGCCTTTGTTACAGTAAATACTTCAAAATGATATGCGATTATAATTGACTAGGTCTTAAAAGCAGGAGGAAAGTTCAATTTCAATTTAATGGTTTCAGCTCCTAGGTCTTTCTCTACTCTGCTGTTGCACAGGGAGTGCTGAAAACATTCTGCATCTATGGCTCCTTATTTCTAAGGAATTTTAAAATATTCTTTACGTGGTGTAGGTAGGAGGGAGGAAATTAAGTTAATGTTCGCCCACAGTTTATCATTGAAAGTATTTGTAGAAGGGCATAAAGGGGGGGACCCCTGACCCCTGGCTTGGAAGCTTAAAATCAGAATTGCAGAGCTGGAAGGGACCACAAGGGCCAGGCACTCCAACCCCCTGCAATGCACGGGATATTTTGCCCAATGTGGGGCTTGAACTCATGGCCTCGAGACTGCACTTGCTGTACACACCAGAGCAGGGTGGAGCGTTACCTGATTTGTTTCATTGTGGCTGCAACACCCCTAAACTCCAGTTCAATGAAACTGTGTGTCCTCTGCATGTGCAACAGCTGCTTGAAATGTGCACACTTCAGCTTAACTGAGGCTTGCATTTTCAAGATGGGTGGAGTATAAATAATAAAATTATTATTAAAATTATTTCAAATTGGATGAGACGTGGTTTGAGGTAAAGCACATCAAACAGGAGTATTTCTCAAGAAACCACAGGATTGATATGGATTGTGGTTGACGTTATGTGTACTCAGCTTCAAGCACCAGTGATGGAAGCACTCTGAATTCAGAGAAAATGCCAATGTGTACACAACCTAAGTTGGAGGTGGGAGGGGAGGAAAAACCTACGGCTTTAAACCTATAGTCTTTAACAGCTTGGGTCTACCATATATCAGAGACTCAATTTCTTTGTGACTCATTGAGCAGAAAAAGTGCGGCAGCTAGACTGGTGACTGGGAGTGGCTGCCGGACCACATAACACTGGTCCTGAAAGACCTACATTGGCTCTCAGTACGTTTCCAAGCACAATTCAAAGTTTTGGTGCTGACCTTTAAAGCCCTAAACGGCCTTGGCCCAGTATACCTAAATGAGTGTCTCCACCCCCATCGTTCTGCCCAGACACTGAGGTCCAGCACTGAGGGCCCTTTGGTGGTTCCCTCACTGCGAGAAGCTACAGGGAACCAGGCAGAGGGCCTTCTCGGTAGTGGCGCCCACCCTGTGGAATGCCCTCCCAGCAGATGTCAAAGGAATATACAACTATCGGACTTTTAGAAGACATCTGCAGGCAGCCCTGTTTATGGAAGCTTTTAATATTTTATGAATCATTGTATTTTAATATTCTGCTAGAAGCTGCCCAGAGTGGCTGGGGAAACCCAGCCAGATGGGTGGGGTATAAATAATAAATTATTAATTACAGTATTTTCCTGCGTATAAGGCTACTTTTTAACCCAGGAAAATCTTCTCAAAAGTCGGGGGTATTATTATTATTATTATTATTAAGAAAATAGAGCTGCTTCTTCCACTGGAATCAACAAGGCAGTGCACACATGCATAAGGGTTACACTGTGTATATTGGTTAACATTTGAAATTGAAGAATCAGGCCCCAGTCTCCTAGAACAAACAGTCTATGTGTTGCCTTGAATTCAGCTAAAGCTGAATTTCTGGACAAAATATATCCAGATGTGCCAGTATTGCTCAAGGGCAACATCACTTTTGACAGTAGTGATGCTGCAATGCCTCCGTCAGGTTGTGACGGAGGTTTCATTCACATACACACCACACACTTTAGTTAAAAAGAAAACTATACAACAGAGACAAAATCTCTCAGCACGCTTATTTCCATCACAGAACAAAGCTATGAATGATAATTCTCAGTGGTCGCTAAAGTTTTTCTCTGACTCGAAATATTAACTATTTGCCAAAAAAGATTGTGATTTTTTCCCCCTTAAAAGGAACAAAACATTGTGAATCAATAAGTCTCCAGAGAATTGCTTCTTCGTTGTAATCATGACCAAAAAACCAGCTTAAACTGTAATGCTTAAAATATTCTCAACAAGTGTTAGTATTTCCACACTTTCTTATTCTAGTCTTGTATTCCATTTCAATGTAGTAATTCTTATTACAGTAAATGCCTGAAAAAGAAATGTGCAACAAGACAATACCTTTTCGGGTGTATGCAAAACTTATATGCAATTTTGTTTTTATAATTGTACTGTAACTGAGTCAAGTATTGTCTTCCACTTCCATTATCACAAAGCTTTGAATGTAGCAAATCATCTCTCCTCCCTTCCCCAAAAAGAATGAGTGGCAACTAGATCTGGATGGTCGGCCAGGTCACTATGCCCCCACATGCTCGCAAGCAAAGTTTGATTGGGGGCCAGAATCATCCATAAGTCAATCACCTGACATCACACTGCTGCGCAAGGTAGCATTTTGGCACGTCTGATGGTTTTCTGATGTGCAGAGCTTTGCAAGCACTGCTGATACAGCTGTGCTTGCAAACCACCTTTTCACTTGGCTGATTTTTACCAAACACCTGACATCATATGCATTTTTTCATTCCTTTCTGCCGGTATCCTAAACTTACAACTGCGGTTGAAACTCAATCTTAGGCGGCAATCCTATACACACATTACTGGAAGTAAAGCCAGCAGAACACAATGGACTTCTGAATTGGGGCTGGGGCTGCGTGCTATGTGCAATGAAGACAGAAAGGCAGAAGTGGCAAAGACCCAACTCCATTAAACATAAAGGAGACACACCTAAGACTCAATAATAACTCTTGTCTGAACATTCTAAGGTTTAATATAAGCCTGGAAAGGCAAGAGGAAAAACCACCAAAACAATATGCAGAAGCTTCATTTTAATCTTTCCTAAACCACCAATATCTAAATATTGTCTACCGGCAAAATATCAAGTTTCAGGACTACACAGAACATGAACACAAACTGTCATTAACAAGCTCATGGGGGATATGTAGAGTCCACAAAGTCTTGGTCATACCTAAGTTGCAAAGAATACATATCTGTATATCTGTTTTAGTGCTAGTTTAAAAGAAGAAGAAGAAAAAAGCATGCATGAGCAATGAAATAGAGGCTTAATATATTAAAGCTAGCCTCAAGTGTTCCAGCTTTTCTATCAAGATTTGTGTGTCTAAATTAGTATGATCTTCCTCAAACATTTATTTTTGAAAAGAAACAGAAAGGTGCTCCAATACTTAAATTCAAAAGGCCTTTTGAAAACGAAGAAAAAGTTACTATCACAGGATGAAGAAGTCTTTGATAATTAGCTATTTTTAAAATACAAGCAATCTAACCTGCTAATGAGCAAAATAACTTTTAAAACATCTGATTAAAACAGAAGAAATAGATTATGCTAATGACTTTACCCAGTTACCTCTTCTATAGATCTTTTAGCACCAACTATTAATTATATCATAATGAAAGCACAAAGTCTAGACTAATTGAGTTTGTGAGTCATCTACCTGGAAGGGGAACTTTTTTGTGAGGGCAAAGTGAATGATCCCAAACATGAACTAAACGGAGCACATTTTGGTTTCACCTTCAGCTCTTTAAAAGTCAAAATAATATTTATACTCTCAACTTCTTTTCTCCTTCACTAACTATTAGTTTTTAGAATATAAAAATGTGAGAAGAGCTTGCCAGATTTGGGCCAACGGCTCATCTAAGTCCAGCATCCTGTTTTCACAGTAGCCTACCAGATGCCTATGAGAAACCCGCAAGCAGGACCTGAGCACAGCAGCCCTCTGCCCTCCTAAGGTTTCCAGCAAATGTTATTCAGAAACACGCTGCCTCTGGTCAGTTTCCTTCTAACATCAATACATTACTCGAAAGCAATGTAGTATATTAGTTAACAGTGATAGCTAGCCCAGTTCATGCTGCCTTCTGTGTAGTATGAGATTAAATTCACAAACCTTGATCATCATTCAAAAAAATTAAAAAAAAATTAATTTTCTTTAAATTGAAAAAGTCTAGCAATTCTGGATGGTTGTTTATTTACCGTTAATGGGAAAACGTATTTTACAAATTATACAATGAGCAGCAAGGTCTTCATTTCAGTGGAGGCTAATCCAACCAGTTTCAGGCATGGGGTCAGATTTGTGTTCAACACAACAGTGTTTATGTGTAGCACTCGGAATAAATACAGTGGTACCTCAGGTTAAGTACTTAATTCGTTTCGGAGGTCCGTTCTTAACCTGAAGCATACTTAACCTGAAGCACCACTTTAGCTAATGGGACCTCCTGCTGCCGCTGCACCTCCAGAGAACGATTTCTGTTCTTAGCGGAGTTCTTAACCAGAAGCGTACTTAACCTGAAGCGTACTTAACCCGAGGTACCACTATAAATAAAATAAAAAATTGCCCAGTAGCACCTTAGATGTTAGAGAAGGTGCTACTGGACAATTTTTTATTTTTTTATTTATTTCGACTGCGTCAGACCAACACAGCTACCTACCTGAATCTAGTATGTGTAGCACTGTTATTTTTCCCTGCAGGAGCAAATAGGATCCATTCGACTTTATATAGAAAAAAACTAATGGGTTATCTAACACTTCAGCATCATCTCAAGTTCTTTCCTAGTTTCCCATTCTTCTTCAAAGCCCATTCTGATAAAGCCTTTCCTGCTCTACCTGGTTTCCATCCTTTCGTTGCTAAATGCTGCCAATTTATTCTAGTCCTCAATTGCTCATTTATTCTAGTCCTCAATTGCTTTACCAGATCCTGTCTCTTATGTACAACTTGGACTTTAAGCCCCAGGGCCATGTCACATCTCTGTTCTGCATGATACCTTGCATGCTGCCAGCAGTAAGTATTAAACTACCAGACTTACAACCTACTCATATACAAACAACAGATTCTGGGAAACACCTGACATTAAAACATTTAACTTGATATTCACTTGGGGGTTTGCGGCTCACAAAATGACCTAGACCTATGACTCTGTTTCTATGATTCCACAAAGAATCAAGGAAATCTTTCAGTAGCATAGAGAGTATCCAGAGAACCAACGCAGCAGACAATGCCCAACCTACTGAAATCCCATCATGGATTTTAAGGGATATCAAGAAGAGAAGAAACTAATTAAAGTTGAAATATCCTGAATATAATCTTTATCTGTTGACTCAGCTCAAGAGATTAAATCCCTATATACTTGGTTATATGAGAGAAAGAGAGAGAGAGATTAGTGATCCCTTCCCAGCTGTTAAGGAGCAATACCTGAATATAGATTTCTTGTGGGAGTCCATAAGAGAAGACAAAACATGTGATTGGAATGATGTCAGTTCCCCAAAGACACCAACTCATACTTACACAGAAAGAAAGACATCTCCATACCTTTATATATACACAAGAGGAAATATAACAGAATGATGCCTTTATTAGTGCCCAAAGCGAAAGAATAATGGATTACAATAGTTCATCCTGGCAATAGACAGAGTTGAAAGTAACATGAGCAGCTGATGTACAACATTTCTAATGCCGTTACATGAATATGCTTCTTCCATGAATGCAGCACTTCCATTCCAATTTTTACCAAACTCTTCCAAAGTCCAAGAAACAAAGTCCTGAAACATTCAGTATGACTTGTAAGACATTTTTGTCAATACTATTAGTCAGAATATTTGAATAAGAAAGGTAGAAAAAAATAAAACCAAAACTAGAAACTAGTTTGAGGGGAATACAAAATTTTGTTGTTTATTTCTATATGTTTAAATCAAACAGAATAAACACTGGGCTCCTTCTGCCCAAGAAATGGACTGCAATCCAGCAGAGGCTCCCATTGAAGGAAGAGTGAAAAGCAATTAACATCAGTTACTTCTTATCTGTACTGCTTCCCACCCACATCCCATGCCATGCTGTTCTGGAGGGTCCGGCAACTCTGCGGAGCAGATTTTCAACAAGTCCTGGGTGTCCTGGAGCAAACTCACAGGAAGTCTGGATCCAAGCTATGCAACTTAATATCCCCACCCACTGATCACCCCCATTTTCATACCAATGATCAAATTATGAACAATTCAACTATTATCTACTCTATTGCATGCCATATTGATTTACTCTGCCATAGCCTCATCTTGTACTGAGCCAAGAAGCTTCTTTGGGTAAAGATATGCTAGAAAAACTTAGTAATATATTAATATATTTTAGGGAAATTAACATTCCAAAATATGTTAGCAGCTACAGTATATTTAATTTGTACGGTGGTGGTATTGCGACCTGCCTTAGGTCAGGTCAGGTGGCTCTGAGCAATGTGAGGTTCAGAATGTACTCATGCAGATCATGAACCCTTGTTTAAATAAAGTCCTCTTTCACTATTTGGGTGAAATCAGCACCCATCTGGCCTACAAAGCCCCAATATGCTAACAATGCAGTTGCAATACTTGAGGTCCCAACCTAAGCAAGTTGTGTAATGCCAAGTTTAAAAAATGAACCAATAATAATCAAATTTAAATCAAGTTTCAGGTCACTAACTCTCTCCAAGGTTTAAAGACGGTTGCTGTTAACACTGCAAGTTGCTGTTGTAATTGATCCTATCGCTTTGGCATTTATAGATATATTATTTCCAAAAATGTAATAAGGCTGCACAAGTCAATTAGATTTTTTTTTATCATCAATGCGAATATTTTGGTTGTTTTATCTGTTTTAATATTTTGTAATAAACTTTTTTTTTTTTTAAGGATTCCTTTTTGCTGTTTCACAAAGTCTAGCATGGGAAGCAGCCAGGAAGCTACCAGATGTAAGGGAGAGACAAACAGGACTCTTAAATATATGGGCTTGGATCCCAAGAAACAAACAGAATTTCACTTGGCCAAGGGGGTTTCCCACATCCATTCACAGTACAGGAGAAGGACTATTTGCATGTAATAATAATCTAATAATTTATTATTTATACCCCGCCCATCTGGCTGGGTTTCTCCAGCCACTCTGTGCGGCTTCCAGCACAATATTAAAATACAATGATTCATGTAGAAGGCCTCAGGTTCTATCTCCAGCATCTCCATGTAGGGCTAAGAAAGAATCCTATCCGAAATCCTGGAGAGCCACTTCCAGTCCATGTAGACAATAGAGAGCTAGATAAACGAACAGTTTAACTAAGTAGAGGTCAGCTTTCTATGTTCCCCCTGGAGCTCTTCACATCCTGGAAAAGTGACTGCTGAGATCTGAAGGGCCTCTATAAAAGAGTGCAATGCAGAATCCCATGGAATCAGCAGTTGGCAAAAACTAAACTAAACCTTGTGCTATTGGGTACGCTTTCCATTCACACAAGGGGCACTTTGGGTCCAAGCCGTGGCGCCATGTAATTTAATGATATTTGAAGGAGGGGGAGAATAGCGATGGTATGGGACAGAGCCAGCTCCTAAGGTGGCATGCAGTAGGGATGAATGTGATTTTTCCAGGCTTAAAAAAATGTCAACAAGAAAGAGGTAGACAGTTATCACCCCATGCCTTTTCAGAGAAGCACAGTTGTTTTGCTCTGGGTGGCGTTACTCCTGAAAACTTCCATAGTAATGCCTCTCTTACATACCAAGGCGACCTCTCTTTATCCCATGCAGGGCCACTGCAGCGGCAAAGACAGCCAACTTTAGAAAAGTGCCTCAACTGTCAAATTTGTCATTTAAACGTCAGAGGCAGACACATGCTCCAAGTCAAAATAAAATGGAAGCAATAATAATTCCCCCTCTTAAGGAAAAAATGCTTGTTGGTAGACTCCAGCATGACAGCCATATTCCATGGTTCAATGCTCACTACAGACTTGCCACTTGAGGGCAGAACGCATGATTAATTGAAATAAAACACGACTGTGTTAAAGAAAATATATTGCCAAGGTTAAAAAAAAAAAGACACCACAGCTAACAATATTTCAGATGTAGGGACATAATAGTATCATTTCATTTTTATGACACCACTAAATATAGAAAAACAATATATTCAGTAAACGGGCAGTTAGAGAGAGACCAGGCTTTTTCTGTGTTTTTCCTAATCGCTAATTCGCTAAGAGAAAGAATAGCACCTCTGATCAACTACAAACAAAATATTGCATATATTCAGCTTTAACACACATACATAAATAAATCTATGCAACTTTCCCAAACCTTGCCCTAACTCTTGACATGCAGATACAATACAGACAGCAACCATTTTAGACATATCCAATTGATGCGCAGCCGCCAACATGTGGGTCCTTTTGGACCCCGGAAGAGGGAGGAATGGGGGCAGAATGGAGTACATTGGGCTCATGCACTCTCTGCCTTGTGTGGGGACCAGGAACAGAACCCCCATGCAAAATGGTCACTGCCTGTATTGTGCTTATATTACAAATCCATGGCATGTGTGTTCACGAAAACTGTGACACTGCCTGTTGCCTGCCTGGATGGAGAGGTATGTGAAAAGAGTGTTTTCACTGGTGTCTATAGAACCATAGTCCAAGGAATAGTAGTTCTGCTGGGGTGCCCAAGTGACAACCTTCACTCATGTGTCATTCATTCCCTTTCAAGATTTCTGGTGCTATCAAATAACAGGTTTGACTATGCCATATATAACTTTATTGCTATGTAGCTGTAGATACAATCCCCTTTCCCCCAGTCTATAGGAATTGGGCTTCAAGTTGCCTTAGCATGGGGCTCTGGGACCGGCTGTTAGGGAAAGAGATTTATGGGCTCAGGGAAGTGACCCCTCCTCTCTCAGCTCAATCAGATGCACTATACAAGTCTGTAAATAGGATAGGTGCTGCCATCAGAGTGCATGAGGCAGTGTGGAGGACGGGAAGAGGGAGGCATGGGGATGCCAAAGGGCAGTGAGTCCTATAGAGGCGACACCCGGAAAGATTGCCCTATCAGAGAAAAACAGGGAAGATGTGGGCCAAAAGATCAGATTGGTCCATGGAACACTCGTCCCGACTGCCTCAGCTGTGCCTGGATGTGACTCTTTACCTATCCTAATATGGGCTTATATCCTAGATTCACATCTGTGAAATCAAGTATGTGAAACATAAGCTATTCCACCCAACTAGTGCTCCTGGCAACTAGAATGCCTGTTAATGTGTCAAGGACTGTGGTTAGTTGATTAGGGAACTGCTCTGTAGAGCTTGCAATGTGGGTTCATGTCTCAGGCCCCTTTTTTAAGCAGACATGTAGAAGCTGAGTGGGGCATATTCACTCCTTGATGCTAGTGGGACTCAAATTCCCATTTCCTGTTCCTGCAAACCTGTGCCCTATGTACAGAACCACTGGAGGCTGCTGGTGGCAGAATGCATCTTTGGCCAACCTCACTGGTTATTTGGCAAAAGAGTCTTTCCTTCCCTGGGTGGTGTTGAACTTTTGCCCAAATGTGTGCCTTGGAGATTGTTCTTCAGTGATACATCTCCAGTCCCAGCATAATTTAAGTGTAGGGTTGCCTTGGCCATGTGTTAGGCACACTCTTATATCTATGCATCCTGAAGCTACAAAAACCTAATAAATATAAAATTGTGGATTTTTCTCCAGGTTTAACCAAAGCCAATAAAATGTTTTTCATACATGAAACAGAGTGGCAAGAATTATAATCAAAATTGCATAATATTTCACAGGATGCTCTGTTATCAAAATCCACAAAAATTCAAAGGGCTGTTTCTTATATTTTCTGAGAAGCTCAAGTCAGAACAAACTAAGAGATAATGCAACTAGGCATAACACAATAAAAGATATTACCTTCGCAATGCATTATTGCTGCCAATTATAAGAATCACTTCAACTTAATTTCAAAAGCACAATCACCCTCAACTGTAACAGTCTCTTTTTTAAATTTCAAACTGTATTACATTAAGGCAATAACTCACCTTCCAGCTATAATATTGGTCTCTCTTATTTCAAAAATACATTTCATAAATACTTCATCGACAAGTCAAGCTAATTCAGGTTAATTTTATTGTATTTCAGTGCTATCTCACATTTGTGTGCAATTACCTCTATCATTTTATTGCTACACCGGAAAGTAATCAGAGCAATTATTTGAAAAAGAAGGCATATAAATTTTAAGTCACAGTTGCTGGCATTTTTGATAAAATAGCAGCTTTATCTCAGAAAGTGGCAGGGACATCAGATAAATCATGCATCAGTCAAGTGTAGCTGACCCCCAAGTGCATTGCACAATATCAGAAGTGCTTCAAAAGAAACTTTCCTGCATCATCCATCATCCTCCATAATACTAAAATAGCTACACCTGAAGAGTTAGAACTAAAGAATAACAGTAAAACAGAATCCAAGCAATATGGATAACACTATTAACAACACTCCTCTTTAAACTAAACTATATAGGAACCACTAGAATTTGCTTGTAAACAAATAAGTCCTATTTCCATATTGCATCTTCAAACAAATACAGTGGTACCTCGGGTTAAGAACTTAATTCGTTCTGGAGGTCTGTTCTTAACCTGAAACTGTTCTTAACCTGAGGTACCACTTTAGCTAATGGGGCTGCTGCTGCTGCCGCCATGCAATTTCTGTTCTCATCCTGAAGCAAAGTCCTTAACCCGAGGTACTGTTTCTGGGTTAGCGGAGTCTGTAACCTGAAGCATCTGTAACCTGAAGCATCTGTAACCCAAGGTACCACTGTAGTCCTACAATAACCAGCATCCCAACTAAATTCTATTCAAAATACTTGTCAGTTCATACACTGAAAGAAATATAAGGCATGAACACACACCATGAGAGCTTGTTCAAATTTCACAAAAAGCAGGAAAAACATGCTCCGTGTTTACATGGCATTCATGGTATTAGAAGTTATCCATTCCTAGCAGAATTAGAACAAGGACAGAGACAGCTGAAGAGGAGCAGACACCACCATTTTTGTCAATGCCCTATATACAGTACACATGGTGGAAGCTTCCACCTTAACTGCACTTCCTTAGCTTAAAAGAGAAATAGTATCCAAGCATTGAGAGCAACACAATAGACCTACCACCATTAAAACGAAATAACCAAGTGAAAGCACCAAGTGTGGGGGCAAGAACTTAAGACTGACTGAAGGAATTCCTTGGTCTCCCTGCTCAACTGGTCTCAACCTTCAAGGAGAAAACAGAAAACACAATGAAACACACACACTTATTTTTCCAATAGGATTAGTGGTGCAATTACAAAATTTGAAATGTGCCCAGTGGTGCAAAGAGTTTGCCAACTCCTGCTCTACATAAACACTCCTAACAGAATGGCCATTTGGATGTCAACCAGCACTCTACCTCACTTCTTGCTTGTTAACTTCTTCAGCAAAGGAGTGAAATGTGCATCATTATCACAGACAATGTGTATGTGTATCTATGTAGGACAGGTTGTATTTTAAAGGAGCCTTACTGTATGTGTAAGAGTTCTGTAGTGGCTTCTCACGAGTAAGAGTCTCAAACCCGGTGCTGTATATATACAATGGTTTATTATACAGTATGTACAGTGCAGAGCTCAAAAACAGTGACCGTCTCAGTCACTCTCAGATCCCGGAAGTGGCACTCTTCTGGAGCGCCCCCAGCAAAAGAACTTCGGCACCCCAAGTCTTCTCCTTCCCTCTTTGCGTTTCATCCCTCTACGCAATTGGGGCGACGGAACTGCGGTGGCTTCCTCCGTTCCTGTTCCCCTATGTGAGTGTTCAGGACCTGAAGTATCCCACAGCCTCTCCACCCCGGAGCTCCTTTTCCCTTTGTCACTCCCACAGGAAGTTTTCCCATCGCTTCTGCGGTGTTGGGAACTTACACCCTAGCACCACCCCGCCGGTCTTTCCGCTGCCCTCCGAGGGTTCCCTGACAGTATGCTTTGCACAATACGTGAACGTCAGGCTACCCAGGCCACAGTTTAGCCTCAAGTACGGCATTTCACTTCCTCAGGCCCCCATTCTCCCCTCGCTGAAAAGAGGAAAATTTTATAGTTTCTATGGGGAGGAGGAAATAATAAAATGGGAAATCCACAACCTATGTAAGCATTTAAAGTTGACCATTACAAATCATAGAGTCAAAAGATAAATGTGTAATCAAGCAAATGAGGAGAGGGGGGTAACTGGGAGGAAAAGAAATTAATGTAATACAGGAAACAACCAATTTAACACGTGGCCAGTTGACATACGACTGCACATGCATGCATCACGCCAACCCAGAAGTGGTCAAAAAAAGGGGGCGGGTGGGCGTAATGGGGCAGGCTTATGAGCACTCTGCCATCACACGCTATGATCTGGAGTGCACCCCCCCCCACACACACACAAAACAGGGGCTGCCTGTAACTAAAGGCTATTCAGTTTTTCCTGGAGGTGATTGGAAGGGCGCGTGTGTGTAGGTGTCAGCCAGCCCCATGTTTTCCTCAAGCTGGTAAAAACTACCCCAGTTAAATACAGTGCCAAAATCGGACTGTATCTACTGCATCTGAGTACTGCATGGTTCGCATGTATAGAAACAGTGAAAGAGCACACCTACCGAAAACGAAAGGAAGGTTATCATAAAAGCACCTTAGATGTACAAGTTTTAGTACGATCTATACAGAGGATGCTGCATCTCAGACGAGATATCAGCTCGACAATTTTGCCTTGTTGTTTTATACAATACAATTTTCTACGGAGTTTAGATTTATTGAAGAAATAACTGGTTTTACGTTAAATGCCTTGACTCACAATATGAATTTGAATCTGAAGTTTAAGGGTTTGTTGTTAGGTGGTGTTTTTGTTGTTGTTGTTGTTTTAAAGAAAAAATAAAGATTCATCTAGCCACAGAAGAGCAGAAAACAGCCCAGTTAACCCTAAAAATACAGCAATCTTCAATTAGGTTATGCTCTGTGGAAGATAGATATGTGATGTGGAAAGGTCCACTGCTGCCTGTTACCAACCATGACAGAGCTACTGAGATTTACAATGCAGCATCAATCTTGTCAACCGGATTCTTAACACTGACTGCTGGACACTGGGGAAAGATGCCAACTACGTTATGCGAATTCTTCTCCAACATTATTACTTTGTGTGTGGACCTAAATGCACTATTTTCTGCCTATAGCAACTTACTTTTTGATGAAGTTTTGATGCCATGTTAAGTATATGAAGCAGCTCGGCCTAAGAGAAAGGAAAATTGAAATGCATTAAGAAAAAAAATACAAAAGCATACATTTCATAGGCAACTAAAAGAGATACCATGCCCCCTCTTATTTCTCCTCTTAGATACAAGATCACAGAGAAAGAGAGAGAGGACTCAGAATTTTAGAGGATGCAGTACCAAACAGTGGATGGGAAATTTCTTTTCTTGCAAGCAAACAGGAATTTTGCAGTTCAGCAGGTCATCTATCATCTGCAATGAGTCATAATCAACAGAATGAGATTATGAGGACTTCTCTCATCACTTGTCCTGTAAAATAGGGATCTACAGGATAACAGCAAGGCTTAAGACACATCCAAAAGCCTGTAAAAATAATGCTTAAAATATACTGTACTGTAGCTACTAAACACTCCATGTTTTTTCCATATACATATTGTTTCCTTCCTCAAACAAGATGCGCACAAAGGGCATTCTGAGATATTTTATATATGTGAAGAAAAACAAGCATGAGATATTCTTATAAATTACTATGGCTATTAACGATTTAGTTTGCAAAACTGCTTTCAGCTGCAAGCAAATGAAGACATAAAAACATTTACAAGGAAGCAAATTTCACCAGAACTATTTGAAATGATTTGCAAATAAGGAGATTTAGAGTCAAGTTCATAGTACATATATATTTTTAATTCACTCTTCTACTTTATAGTGGTTTAGAGTAATGTTGTTCTTATAACCCAACTTTAGCGATGTTTACTTTCCATGAAGGTATAATACAGGCAATCATTTACAAATGGTTAACTTACCATACTGTGCACATAACAACTTAGGTGGTCATCTGAACTTTCCGGCCTCTGTTGATGGACAATATTTTACCTCTCCTCTGCTGTCCCAGATTTCAGCTCAGGAGTGGAAGAGCAGTAAGGTTTGCAGCATGAGACAGGTGACCAGCTTAACCAAGTGTTTATATACACACCGCAGTAAGTTACCACACAGGATTTGTCCCATTTATTTATGTAGAACTTATTTCAGAGTAAGTGGGCCCAGGACCATGGCCTTAAAAGTAAGCATAGCAAAGCCGATGAAAGCCAAAACATGTCAACATGAACACATGTGCCTAAGGACTTGTCTAAAGACACTAACGTGTGCATAAAAAAACACCCCCTTGAATGGTGTTAGGTTGTGCACTTCCAGCTTGTAATTTTATCAATATAAAATGCAAAAGCACATTCGTACGAGGTTGCCCAAATATTAAGATTGCAAAGCTTAGCTTCATTTTGTTTGCTGGAGGTCTTCCTTTGCTAAGTCAGATACATGTACTGGGAGTATTCTCAGATCTTAATTAGAGGGGTGGGGATGTTGAATCCTTAACAAGAAGTGGACTTCTCCCAAGTGTTTTGGTTAAATGTGTGTTAAAAATAAAGAGCTTTGAGCAGCCTGAATAGAAATTACATCCCCTTTCAATCATGCTAACCCAATTTAGTACAGGTAGTACAACCTGCCAAGACCTAGATTTCAAAGATGAAGTCAGGGTGGAGGGAGAGAAACCACTTTCAAAACTGATTGAGCCTTTAGCCTGATAATTGTTCAATTAGGCACATTTTGTAAAAAACAAAAATTATTTTCTAGGCTGAATTTGCTATATTCACTTTCCTTTTATTCCAAGGTATTTCAATTTACGTAGCCAAAAACTGCTAGTCACATTCAACTACAGCTCTAGATATTTTTCAGTATTATTTCATGTACTTCCAAAAACATTTGTATGTTTGCATTACACCTGAGCGCTATAATTAACTGTATTTTAATGTAATAGCTAAGTTACAAGTCCAGGCCCAACGTACACACCATCTATCTTTGTCAACAACAGGTCAGAATGTTGAAATCTAACTATTTGGATGGGGCTAAAATGCCTATTCGCCCCACCCCACCCCCCACATTAAGAGGTGCGATTATTGACTCTACAAGATAAGGAACTGATAGGCAGTTTCTTTTCCTGAGTACATGATCGTCCCTTTTTATTCTTGTCTTCCAAAGCACATTGCCAAAAGAGATGGGGTTGTTTCGACAGCATGGAACAAAGATCGTTTCCAGGAGCAAGAACTATATGTAGGATGAGGTGGTGCTATTAAATCCACAACTTTATTGGTTACAACTCATAGGGTATGGTAGCACACCGGGTGAGAATCCACTCATTGGAAAGCCAAACTGCTGGGTAATGCAACCAGTCTGGCTCAGATACCAGGGTAGCAATGAGTTGAGTGACAGGCATACCTGGTTCAGCATGGCTCAAACAGACAGTGTAGTTCTTTCCTGGATACCTTTCGGATAGCATGGTGCAGCCCAGTTACCCTTAAATATGAATCTGACCCAAAGCCAGAAACGGTTTATACTGCAGTTTAATAAACACTTTGCATTTTGTTTCGTGATTTGAACAAAGGCCTTAAACTTTTATTTAGCAAATAACTCTTAATGACCTCACCCCCATAGGAAGAGAGTCAGGCTTCTCTTAGCAGACAAATGTGAAATTCCCTGCACTCCATCACAGCACTTAAAGGCAGGTTGATAAGAAGTGGGAATAGCAGGGGTCAAGTGCTAGATCTCAAGTGATGAGATGGACTCAAAGAAAGGTTGTTGTTATTTCCCTTTCAGCTTTCCTGCTGACTAATCAAAGGGAAAATATGGTTTTGAATTCCACCAAGATCCACTTGCTTTCCCACTTTTCCACAGGGAAAGGATGTGCTGTGGAGGTAGCAGGTGCTTATAGATGAACACAGGGAAGCAAGCAGATAAGAAATAAACATTCCTTCTGATTTATGGGAAATATACTTTTGAACCGCAGCACTTTTTTCGTATACCCTTGACCGAAGAACAGTACACTCCTTCTATCTGGGATGGTCGTCCTTTTCCACCGAGCGCGCAGCTTCGGGAGGGACGCACATGGAGCGGTGAGGGAGGAAGGGGACACCCGCCTAGCCAGCCAGATCAGCCGAATCAACCCTGGTGATCAATGGGGTGACAGATGTCGCAGCCAGATCGCCCTCACATCTGACTTTTTTCCCATATAAATAAAGTAGTTCAAATGCCTCAAGAAAGATGAACCTGCCCAGACTGCTGGGCACTTTAAGTATTACACTTACTTCTATGATGTCCCCACACTTGGCACACTGTCATAAGTGAGAAAATGCAAATCTGCACCCCTTCCATCTCCAATAAAATACAGTATTATTACAGGAACATAAGGAGAGACCTGCTGGATCAGACCAAAGGCCTACTTAGTCCAGCATCTCTTTGTCAGTGGCCAAGCAGAAGCCTATGGGAAGGTTGCAAGCAGGACATGAGCACCACCACACTTTAACCCATGGGTAGGCAAACTAAGGCCCAGGGGCCGGATGCGGCCCAATCGCCTTCTAAATCCGGCCCCCAGAGGGTCCAGGAATCAGTACGTTTTTACATGAGTAGAATGTGCCCTTTTATTTAAAATGCATCTCTGGGTTATTTGTGGGGCATAGGAATTTGTTCACCCCCCCAAAAAAAAATAGTCTGGCCCCCCCCCCACATGGTCTGAGGGACAGTGGACCGGCCCCCTGGTGAAAAGGTTTGCTGACCCCTGCTTTAACCACTTCAGATTCCCAGCACCTAGTATTCACAGACATACTGATGCTGATACTGAAGGGAGTATAATTGTTAGCCTTATCCTACAGCCATTTGTCTACAGCCCTTTTAAAGGCATCCAAGTCGGTGGCCATTACCATGTCTCATATTAGCGAATTCCTGAGTTCAACTATGTGCTATACAAATAAGTACTTTCTTTTCTTCATTAGGAGCAAGTATGGTGGGAATGGGCTGCCCTCTTGATACAGGCATTGCTGCAGATTACCTGGGCATGGATTGGGTGGTACAGGGTAGCCGTGAGAAGCAGGGTTATCTGGATGTAGCAGTGGAGTGAATCCAGTTTCCTCCAGTCACCCACACAGCCCTGACATCGCTGCTGCCCAGCCCAGTCCAGGTGAGCTGCAGCGATGTTGGTGTTGGGAGGACAGTCCCTTCCCAGAACACCAGCCACTATTCCTCAAAACCTCAGTCTCTAGCAACAGAGTTGAATCCAGGTGTATGCTCATATTATGAATCTGCACCTTCAGCTTCATTTAGAACAGGCTATCTCCTCAACTGTAAACACAATAACAATTCTCCAACAATGCCTCCAACTTGTCAGAATCCAGCTTCAGGGTCTATCCAGCTCATTATCATCTCCTGGCACAAGTCCGGCATCTGGACAGCCTCACCAGATTTAGATGGTATGAACAAACAGAGCTGGTTTGTCATCCACATATAGGGATGCCTGAAAGCTCCAGATGACTCCTTCCAGCAGCTTCACATAGATGTAAAAAGCGTAAGAGTACAAGGTGGGGATTCTCTGGGAACCCACAGACAACACAAGTTTCCCAGTGCTTCTCTTTGGAAACTTATCTTCAAGTAGGAGCTGAACCAGTGATTCACCATGCTTCCCAATCTGAATTCCAATGTTTGTAGTGGAACTCCCAAAATAGGCCCCTGGGGACCAAGCATTCTCAGCAGCGCTGAATGTTGAGGAGAAAAAATTAATATGGGAGCAGGGCGGGGAATGCAATGGCATACCCTGGAAGAAGGCATAGCTGGAACCCAGAACAGGGGCATTTTTACACTGCATAACCTGGCATTGCTTGTCTGGCCTGTACATACAGGGTTTAGAATTTCCTGAACATTTGGTCTTATATCAATCTCCACATAGATGTTCAAGCATGTTCTGAAAATAACAGAAATAAATCTTGGTTTGAGAAAACTGATGGCACTCAGTAAGGAGTCATAATTTTTCCTTAGCCATTTAGCTGGCTTGAAATGTCATGGATGCTTTAACAATTCACACAGCTAGACACAGCTCCAAGAGCTGTGTTGTTATTTGGCAAACCGATTGAGGCCAAGTGCATTCTCTGCTTGGTAGATCAAGGAATGATGTTGGGAGTCTGTTCCAAAGCAAGCTACAGCTCTGCTTTCACAGCTGGACATTAGAAGTGTCTTAGCTTGCCACTAAGAGAGATCCCAGCATGAGAGAAAGCAGTAAATATGGCTGAAATAAGAATCGACTTCTATTCTCTAAAAGAATTACAGTATTCAGAAAGCGTTTTTATAAAACGGCCCATTTCTACACAAACACACAGCTTCACAGATTTCCACAAATGTAGGTTGTAAAAAGAAGCTATCTGTAGATGTATTGTTCCTACCTTTTGCTTCCTACTTTCAGCTGATAGCCACTGTTCTGGATTTCAGGTTTCAAAATACAATGGAATCAATATTCCAACTTATATGCTCTTTTCCTGAAAAACCTCCAGGAAGGAGATCCCACAGCTCCCTTAAACTGCTCATTCTGCTGCTAAACTACTGTTATTACCGATGTTTGATTTAAATCTACTTCCCAGTCATTTATTCCCATTGCTTTCATTCCTGTCCCCTGTGGATAGGGTGAGCACACCTTTCTCTTCATTGTGAGTACCTTTAAATATCTGAAAGCAGTCAACAAATTCTACCAACAGGAGAAGAGTCATGGACGAACAGTCTTGTTTTTCAGGATTATTGAAACTGTGTTAAAAATCACTAAACCTGACTACAATTAAAAAGAAACATACGATAGCTAACACAGGGTTTAAATATGTATGCATATGCCAAAATATTATCTTTCTGTGGTGGTGAAGGGAAACCCTGATACACAGTGGATACAGTCTCATTTTAGCATTCAAATAAAAGCTATTATTACATCAATCCAGACTATGCATAAAATTCCATATGAAAACATTTAAAGTACATTAGATTTTTTGGTCAAGATGAAAAGACTAAAAAACCCAAGCAATCTATTCTAATTGGGTTCCCATGGTAACTGTACAATTGGGTTTTTCAATGTAACATCCCAAAGGCCCAATGCACACTTGTAAAATATACTTCAAACAGCCTGAATTGTTTTTACATTACAGCACTCCCAGGAAGATCAATTACTATACATCCCCACCCTAACTATTAGTGGCAGGAGATGTTAACACTATTGGCCATATTAACATATGTCATGTAAGAACCACCACGTATCGCCATAATTATTTAAAAACTAAGCTGCACACTTTTAGATCCCTCAAATGTGTTTTAATATATAAAGCCAATACTAGCGGTCATGTTTACCAAACGTAAGAAATCAAGCCCAAATATATGCCAAGCAATTTTCCTTTTTATATTGATTTCAAGGATAAACAGAATCAATCATTAATAATTACATTATAAGATGACCCTGAGGGTTAATCATATTCTTAGAGATTCTCACTATGGAATTATCAACAACCACTAAATGGAGATAACTGAAAAGAATTCAAATCCACATTTTAAATATTAATGGCACCATATAAAACAAAGCATATCCACTAACAGATGACTTTTATTTGCAATAATTATAGCAGCAATCTTCTTACCCCTCCAATTCAAGCGCATTTCTACCACCTAGCTCCAATTTCAGAAAGCAACAGCTTAGGCAGTAACTATAAACCACACAAGACAATAAATACATTTGCACTTGCCCCATCTTAAACCCACTGGGTGCAATCTACGAAGTGCTGGTCCTATAGAACCCCGCTCTGTTTCTAACCATCCTTTTTATACTTCAGGAGCTTAGTGCCAGATAAAGCCAAAATATTTCACTTATTTTGCTGTTCAGGATGCTATTTACACCCAGGAGACACTCTCACATAGCCCGGGAGCAGGTAAGTCAACGGGACTAGTCATAAGTGTGCACAGTAGAATCTTTATGGTGAGATACCCACCCAACTTTGAGTATTCATCTTTCCAAAGATTATTTGCTTCACAGGATAAACAGTTCCTATCAATAACAGCATTATTTTCACATGCATTGTGCATGACTTTGTGAACATTCCTTTCAAAGATAGTAAAGTTGGCCAAGAAGTTGTACTTGTCAGATGGCATTTTGTTGGTCTCTCTAAAGCCAAGTTTTCAGATATGCTCCCAGAATGTTTAATTGATTTCAGAATGTTTCAACTGTTTTTGAATGGCTTTTTTGTTTCTTTTTTTAAAAAAACAAACACTTTTTTGCTATGTATTTGTTTGCCACCCTGGGCTTGCTCAGAAGGGAAAGATATAGATTCAATTCAATAAATAATTATCACGAACAAGTTCAATGAAGTGTGAATTTGTGGCACTTCACTGGTTAAAAGTGATCTGGGCAATGGCTTCCTCTTATAAGTAGCTATACTACTTATTTGACCTCTGCAGAAGTAATGCTCTGTTCTAAACTTTGTGCTCAATATACTATCACTAATACATGTTTTTTTCAGGGGGTCTTGTTTGACACTTTACTGAGCAGTGGAAAAGTCATTCAAGAGCACCAAAGTCATTGTAAATAAATGCCGCAGCAGTACCCTACATCTGAATGGTCCCCATACTGAAGATAATTATTTCATTGCTTGCATTTTACACTGATTGATCTAAATCACAGTAACACAATTTAAATATCATTATAATGGCAACTGATTCATCAGCACCATCATTTACAAGGCAGCATTAGTATGCTATTTACTAATAAGTATTGGTTGAAGGAAGTTTGTTCATGCAATGAACAGTTTTCATAATGGAGGGCAGCATGCAAGCAGTTGCGCCCAGTAAGGATGAAACTGGGACTATTAACGTCATAAATTTTGTGGAGTCAGGGATAACCACTGAAGCGGACAAGTTCATTAATGACCCCAAATTATTCAGGGGGTGAAAACCGAAACAAACCACCGAAGCACCAGCAGCATCCTTCCAAACCAAGTGAACAGAGAACAAAATGGCAAACTCATGTAGGTCAGACAATCAGTGGTTGTTATCCTTGATACTTTCAGCTTTGGAGAGACCTTTTCAGACTTCCTAAACTTCCTAGGTTCATCCTAAATGTCTGCACAAAGTGAGATGCAAAATGCTTTGGGCTCCATTGTCTCCCAGCTAACTTGGTTATTGTGGCACCATAACACTTTAATAATCTAAAATTACCCACAATTAAAATTGCTGAGAAACATGGCTACCTACTACACCAATTTTACAGGTTACCCCTTCAAAAATTAGACCAGTTGTCTTATATTTCTATTATATTCTCTCTTTTTTGCCAATCCAAATATCTTAAGAAGACTCTGTGAACTAGAGAACTGCACAATCTGTCAATAAAGTAAGCTTATTTTGAACTACTGTCCATATGACTCAATTTGTCAGTAAAAACTGCCACCAGCGCTGTGCTTGCAGAAAAATGTCCATAAATGCATTATTGCGACTGGCAGATCGATGTCTATAATAAAAACAAATAGATTTAACAAGTGCTTGCTTTTACGAGTTATGCTATTGGTAGAACGTGCATTCAGTTTCGCCCTTCGACTTCTGGGAATGGGCAATACAGACAGCATTGGATACTTTGCTGACTACACAAGTGTTGCAAACAGGAAATTATTCTAACACGGGAAATCTTTAAAAGTACATGATGCGTTCATAAACATAAAGTTTAGAATTTAAGCTATCACACATCTAGGATTTTTGCTCATTCTGTAAGTTTATTCAAAACATGCAAATTTATCACTAATAACAGGCAGTACTTTCTTTCCAGCAAGAAACTGGAACTTGCTATAAAAGACCTGCATTGTGCCCAGAAAGGCTCACTATTCTTGAGAATGGCGCAGAAAGGAACAGTATTTTGTTCCCATGAGACTGTGATTCAGCTCTGATCTGACTGAGAGAAGCCACCGTCGTATAACCTCAAGTTTTTAACATGTGCAGTAGGGTGTCATCTTTTACGTTAGTGGTCTCTAGGGTAGTGTAAGAAGTAGTTATGTATTGTTCAGACAGGGCAACATTCTTAACTGTATGATTACATATGCAGTAATGTTAACAAAACCCCTCTTTCTCTCTCAAACTTCATTTAGGCTGAAAATACACCTATTATATTGCTGCTTTTTTTTTTTGCTACTGGAAATTAATGCAATTCCAAAATTTGCACTTTTAAGAGGCCTGTGGAACACTAGCTGTATGTTTATCAGGAACACTCTTAACATTCTACCCAAAGCGCCCTAACAAATGAGCTTCTTAATGCCTTTCCAGGTCAGGCCCGGGTGTTTTGTGTTTAAGCAATCCCTGATAGCCTTCCCAGTGGGCATGAGCTTCTCCTTCAGGCTACTATCACTTTAGCGATGCCATTAACTGATTCTCTACATACGTTAAGCATTAAACAGTGGTGACAAGTTAATTACAGAGTTATCAGGAGATAAAGTAGCCAGGGTAACACAAGTTACAGTATAACTACTATAGCTTCCTATAGAGCATCTGTGCAGTTGCTGCATAAGTGGTGTAATTAACTTGTCATGGATCAGGCTGCAGATAAAAGTTGCTGACGCTGGCTTGCAAGCACACCTACCTGGATTCATAAGCTACTCCAAAATCTTTAAAATATGTATTTATTTCAAAAGAAGGAATAATTGTGACCTATTAGCACCACCATCAAAGTCTGCAAAGCTTTTGGCTAACTAGATAAAGATAATGAATAAACATGGGTTACAGGGCTGGAAAAACTACCGGCAGCGTGGGTGGTGTTCAACTACACTTTATTCAGCGAAAACCCACTGATATTCATGAACATGACTAAGCTAGGTCCATTCACTGCAATGGGTCTACTCGGAATAAAACTTAACAGAATGCCACTCCATACCTGGTTACCTGAGCACTTGAAATTGCAATACTGGCATTTAACAATCAAGTGTTTTTGAGCTCCCTAAATGATCAGTTATAAAAAAATCTGGCATTGCTTCCAAAACATTTCAATCTCCACCCCCAAATGTCAATTTGTCCACCAGCTGGCTACCTCTTAAGGTAACCTAGAGACAATGGCACCAACATTTACAGTGCCATCACTTTTAAACTGTTTGCGATAAACGTAGCTTGGTTTTCAATGAAATGCAGACCTGAGAAGGGTCTTTAATATAAATATATTTAGTTTTGGAAGAGTGAAGTAAGACTAACTTGGTTTCAGAGAACTTACTTAGCCTATTTCCTATTCAAACACAGCAAAATACAGTAGGAGCTGTTCTCACATTAAACTTGTATTCTTTTCTCTTAATACCTAGATTCTGAACTGCTGGGGAACACATAAATGCCATATACGTGTTAATTAACACAAAGAGGGTTGTACAACTCTCTAGAGCAGAGTATCCAATGTGCGGCCCTCAGCACATTTGTTGTCCCCTCAGCCCTCGCACTGCCTTCCCAAAACCAGGTAAGCGAAGCACTGGGATTTGGGAAGGAGACCTGAGGGCTCTGACAGGGCCCCAGAGTCTTCTCTCCTCTTTCCCAAAGCCTAGTGCTTTCCCAGCTTTGGGAAGGAGGTGGGAGGGCTCTATGATCCCTCCAGAGCCTCGTACCTCCTCCCCAAATCTAGTGCCTCACTTTGGGAAGCATGAGGCCCGGAGGGGGGCAAATTTTGGCCTTGCTTCCTCCCCTTGCAGGCATGACAAGGCTAGTGGGTTCCACGTCAAAGTACTCTTGCAGCCCACTTGATATGAAAAGTTGGAGCACCCTGCTCCAGAGTAATTATTCCCAATTTCCCCCCCTACACGGACCACTTGAAAACTGCGGAGGGTCTTGGCAGACCACATAAATGTCTACCTGTTGTAGCAATTTCAATGTGCTGTGCTAGATGTCGTGCACTTTTCAATGGTATTTTCACAGACACGTCATGGATCCCTTGAATGAAACTCACAGACCACAGCTCGAGAACCCGTTCCAGACAATATAAATATTTCGAAGTGGAGCTGTTGAGCACAAATACAAAAATGAAGGCTATTGCGATTAAAATGGCTTGTAGTGGCAGTGCATTAAAAAACATATGCAGAGGTGGGATTGACCATGTTTTATGGCATAACTACCGTGTTTCTCCTAAAATAAGACACCGTCTTATATTTTTTCCCCTAAAAAAACACAACACAGTATGGCTTATTTTCGGGGGATGTCTTATTTTAACCACTCTGCGTCGGTACGCTGCATAGTCACGCCTATCCAGGCCATCTTAAGGGAGAGGTGCCGTGTCACTATGTCTTATTTTCAGGGTATGGCTTATTTTCGGGGTATGGCTTATATTTCACAAATGCGTAGAAATCCTGCTACGGCTTATTTTATGGCTACGTCTTATTTTAGGAGAAACAGGGTATGTCACAGAAAGCACCTGTGTCATAGAGGCACATGGAGATTTTGGACATGAGGCAGCAACTGATTTCAATAGAAGAGGGGGCATGATTACCCCTCCAGAATATTCACCAGGCTGAGGAAAAGAGGCAAGTGTGTGTGTGTGTGTGTGTGTGTGTGTTTATATATATATTTAAAAGGCTCGTTTGTTTTCTAAGCAACCCTGCTGGGCGCTTTTTATTAGGAAGTCAACTTTCAGAGCCGCTCTTTAAGTACAGCTCTCCTTTTGAGAATTCCCTCTTCGGGACGCCGCAGCTTGACATTACCCTCCCTCCACCAGAGAAACGCACAGCATGTTACAAAACCGCCGAGCTAAGCGGAGCTAAGAAAGGAAAACAAACAAGCCGAAAAAACCAACGGAAGCGCGTGGGAAAGGAGAGGGGTGAGGGCCTTGGGTGGAATTGAACTGAAACCAAAACACTCGCTTAGAAAGGAGAGAGAGAGAGATTTCCTCTTTGAACGGAGTGGAAATTTGTGGCGAGCCGAGAGAGAAAAAAAACCCCTTTGGGGTTGGACTTTCTCCTTCGCCGCACTTTCCCCTCGGTTGCACACCACCCCCTCGAGCCCGGGAGACTTCAGCAAATTTCCAACGAGGAAAAGCGAAGCGCCAAACTCATCATGGTTATTCCTTTTAAAAGTCTTGCAAGTTAACGCAAGCTGCCTGCGCCCGAATATAGGCCATTTCCCCCTCTTATCTCTGAACGCCGGATGCAACTAGGAGGAAAAAGACACCTTGGCGCTTGGCAAAGGAATCCGGGCCACACGCACGCCGTGCACACGAGTTGTGGTTTGTTTTTGCTTTAAAGCACCGAGAGGCAACGATAGCAGGTGGAGTTAAATCAGCGCTGCGTTTCTTTTCCGGCTCCTTTCTGGAGGGACACTTGTTCATACGTTCCCCCCATCCCGTCAGGCTCACTGTTTTACCAGCTCAACAAACAAGTCCCTTGCCCGGGATACGGAGGGGCTCACCTGCAAGCACACAAACCCAACCGGAGCAGGGAAGAAGGCTCTTAAGGCACTTCTGGGCGGGAAAGAGAGACGAGCGAAAGCGCGGTGTGACGGGAGGTTAAGGAAGCGGGAGGCGGGGCAAGAAGAGATTAGACAAAACTGGGGGGGGGGGGCAAGCCCGGACTTGTTCTCTGGGTTTTAACAGCTGAAGAGGCTACTGGCCAGCGCCTGCGCCCAGACGCTCACTGCTCGGGAGGTGGATGCTTTCCGACGATCTTTTTTTTAAAAGCACGCCCGCCGGGTTAAGACAATCCCTAAGCCGTCGGCCGACCAATGAGTGTCAAATGAGTGGAGGCAGAAGGCGTAGCCATCCGTAAAGCGACACTGCAAATGTTAAGAGACACTGCAATCCTCTGTATTCAGCTGGCTGGGCGGGCGTGAGACCCCATTGAGCCCGGTGCGACTTGCTTCCGAGTAAGCATGCATCCCCCCCCCCATCCCACCCCGCCTGTCGTTTGGCATCCGCCTTGGGAAGGGACGAGGCCTCATCTACTCCTCTGCAGTTTGCAACAGCTTGCATTGCAAAACTCAACAGTTCTAAGCTTCTCAGAGAGTAAACATGTCGCCTAGTTACAGCTGTTGCTGCTATTGCAGCTCCTTAAGCTGAAAACATAACCCCCGCTGGAAACGGCTTTATTTCTGAGTTGCATGCCCAGAGAGCTGGAACTCCCCGGCTGAGCTTCTGGTACACACACGCTTTGGCTAACCTGAAAGAGACGAAGCAGAGCGGCCGGGTTTTCCTCCGCTGAATGGAAAGGGGCAAATGTGTTGTGCAAAGGTGATTTGCCTTGTGGGAGTTGTAGTTGAAGCTGTGAAAGCCGAGCAGCTTATTTCCGATAGTGTAAACTACAATTCCCAGCATGCTCCACATACCTACGGCTCCCAACGCAGCGACTTCAACATACCTCATTCCTCTACTCTTTTTAGCTGTAGTTTGGGTGTGTGCTAGAATAAGTTTCCAGTTTATCACATCTTATCTCTGACCAAGAAGCCAAGCAGGCACTATAGGGAAGCTTAGAGGCTGCACTTTTCCAAAAGCACCTTTCCCAATAAGTTTGGGTAGGTACCACTGTGACTTGCGGGGAGGTAATCTGTTTATTCTCAGAGGATTGAGCTACATGCAGTTGTGAGCTTCATTCAGGCTCTATAATTTAGCCAAATGATTAATTCAGCACTCACTATGGGTGACATGATTTTTGATGCAATTCAGAATAATGACAGGCGTGGTTTTTTGCTTTTGCTGAATGTAAAAGTCCATGTTAATCTTGGCTTCATTAAAAAAACACTGAGTTGGTAAATCAATGATTAAAATCAATGATTAAAAGCACAGAATAGTTTGTAACAATTGTTTTTGAAATTTAGCAAATAATTTGCATCACTGAATATTGAAGAGCGCTATCCATTATGTGATAGATATGGGAAACGTAGCACATTTCAGAATAACTTCAAGGAAATTATTGGTACCATATATATACTTATTTAATGTTTTGGAACAAAGCAGATCACTTGCATCCTCTTTTTATATGTGTGTGCAGCATGGTCTTCAACATGTCTACTCAGATGTCAAATTTTGCTCTTTAGCAATACAGGGATATAAATAAGGAATGTCAATAGTTCTTATTATTTATTTATGTACTTACTTATTTGTTTATTTATATCTCACATTTTCCCCACAGCTGAGAGTCAAGGTGGTTTACAAAAAAGTAAAACATGGGTAAAACACAGAAAGCTAAAAAAATAGTTTAAAAGTTCTTAAAGTTTAACAGAATTAAAACAATACAAAAACAAATTATTAAAATGCAGATATTAATAACAGCACAACACTATAAATAACTGTTTCCATAAAAACAGTCAGTTCTCAAAAGCCTGTCAGAATAAAACAATATTCACCTGTGGGCAGAAGGACAATAAGGAGGGTGCCAGGCTAGTCTCTCTTGGGAGTTCCAAAGTCTGGGTGTAGCCAAATTTGCATCCCCATCAAATTTCTTACATTTGTACCCCGTCTTTCATTCATGGAGCACAGAGCAGCTTTTTATCATGATAACCCTGGGCTGCAAATTAATCTGATAGTGAGTTCCGTGTCTGAGCGAGGATTTGAGCTTTAGGTTTCCCACATCCAAACCCATCATCACTCACTGCTTCTAGATTGTATCCACATGATGCTATATTAGGCCAGGTTCAAAAGAACAGCGAAACAAATTCTATAAGCCCAAGAGGAATTTTATATGATGTTTTTTTCTACCAATGGACCTCATCCTGCACAAGGCATTTTCAGAAGCAGTTTGCAAAATGGTCAGGGTGATAGGTTCATTTCTTCTAAGAACACCACTACATTTCCACTAGGCTAGCTCAAGCAACTTGCATGACCTATGTATGTCTCCTCAAAATTAAACCTCATGGGGTTTAAAGGGGCTCACTTCCACATATGTGTGTACAGGATTACACTGCCTGTGTGGCTCTTTGGATTCCAACCTTGGTAAACTTATAGCACAACCCTATTCATCTTTTCTGGAAAGCAAGTTCCACTTTGTTCAGTGGGGCTTACTCCCTAGGATGTATATGTGGGTGAGAGATTTCAGCCTAAGGACCAAATAGTTATTAGTCTGGTAAAATACAGCTTTTTTCTGGTGGAAAATATAATTATGTAACTCTGATAAATTCCACTATTTTTGTTCCTGTCACCAGTAAGAATTTCAACAATGCATTCTAATTCTTCATAGGCATTCAGGGGTGTGTGTTTTTTCCTCCCCATCTTTCTCCTGGTAAAATAAATAATTCCGGTCTTTATTCCAGTTTTAGTTTATAGGTTATGTTGTTCTTTACATTTTACTGTTTGTATTGATTAAACTAGTGACATTACCCTTGATTTACACTGAGTGGGAGACTAATCAGGCCATTTTTCATTTCCTTTTGAAATTTTCTGCAAAAAAGCCAACAAACAAATAAATAAATAAATGGTACCCACACAGAAACAATCAATATATCTTTGTTTGTTTTGCCTGGGTAATGGAAGCTGTAGAAAGCTAACACTTGAGGCCCTCATAGCATGTTTCTGGCAAAGGCCCCACTATGTGAAATTGGCTTGTTGTAGCTGGTTTTTCTTTTCTTTTCTTTTGCAGGATTTACAAGGTATTTCATCAAGAAACCATAGACTCACAGCATATCTTTGCTTCACTCACAGCAGAAAGAACTCGTTTTATTGAGTCCTGCAAGTTTTGTTTTCAATATTTCTCTACCAGTCCTCTCTGTCACACCAAGAGCCCATTCTCAAATTATAATTGCACACAGACATTATTCTGTAAGGAAAACTGACACTGGCCCTGATCCAGCTTTAGATCCATTTTTGCCTTTGAATCAGTTCTACTGAATGCAATGCGGCTTACATCTGAATAGGTGTGTACTGTCAATTATGCTTTCAGGACTATTGGATCTAGATGAAGTAAGACAGAGAGATTGCAAAAGAACGCTGGGCTCTTACACCTTTAATAGTCATGTAGCACAGGGAATGGCTATGTAGAAGCACTTGTGATGCAAGCTACACCCACTGAAATTCTATCTTCTACACAGCTATTGAAGGCACAGAAGCCCTGTCCTCTCTCACATCTGCCAGTGGAGATGCAGATCACATAAAGCTATCAGGTTGAATGGGGACCAAATACACACCACAATGCGTATCCCTATCTAAATGTGTATATCAGCTGAACAGGTAGCCTTCCTCAGTGGATCGTGTTGATTGAATCTGGAAAGTCTTGGGGTGGATCAGTATTAAAATAATCAAGCAGCTGTAGCACTGTCTACCTCTATAAAAGTTCACTAAAATATGATGTAGTAGACGGAGCCGATAAAACAGCTAAGAATCCAGTTTTCCTTCAATGCCATTAAATAATGCTGATATTGCATTGTAGATTTGTCCGTTTAATGCTTTCCTTGTTTAACTTCAGATCTCTTGTTGCAAGAAATTATTAGAACACAAAGTTTAAAAATGTATATGAAAAAACCCTGATAAGACCATTTATACATCTGGTTCCTTAGTGTATATAAAGGAAGACCATGTACGATTCTAAGTTTTAAATATATACTTTTTTAGCACGCACACCCTTCTTGATACATGAATCAAGAAGCCACTATTAGGATTGACTTTCAGAAGTTTTTGTAAGTCAAGGTTCCCTCTCTCTCACCATCAGAGAGCTCTTGGGAGTTATCTGCTGAACTTAATCACACTTCTCTCAAATGACTAACAGGCCAGTCCAAAGTATGTTTACTCAAGAGCAAGTCACACTGACTCCCAGGTAAGGATGGATATGATTGCAGTTTTGGGTTGTGCTCAAATACATTTTCAGCGTGATGTTCTCATACTGATAGGTTGACCATCCTTCCTGAGCCAATTGTTGAATTACATAAAATAGAGGAAGTAAGGCTTGATAAAGCCTCTTTGCGCCATTAAGATGTGCACTGTTCAGCAAGAAAACAAACATAACATTGCTGTAGGGTGGTGGTGGTGAAAGAGCAGCCTTGCAGTGTTGTTGGGGGAAGAACCATTTAGTAGGGAAGATAAGTGAAATTTAGGTTAGCCTAGAATTTACACTTGGCTTTTTGTACAGGTTAGGTTTAATTGCATTCCACATTTGTGTGTTTTAAGATAGCAACTGCCACTGGTTATTTATTATTAACACTAGGATTTAGAATTCACGTAGCATAATACAGCTCAAAATACAAAACAGTCATTTCCCCCAAGTTCAGGAGCACATTTGGCATAATATTCCCAACAGCGCTAAGCTTGCTTCCTTATGAGAACAAAGGCTGGGACTGTTGCCAGCAGATTCCAGGTCGGTATTTAATAGTAACTGTTTAACAAAGAGTTGCATATTAAAGGTGGGAGATTTTTTATACATAGATATTTTTTTAATTTAAATCTCATTGGAGTTGATTCCAAAGTTTAAACTGAACACTTTTACTTCCAGTTTCTGAAAGGATCTCGTTTGTGACACTTGCATTATATATACACACAGCCTTTGTGGTCACTTTGGTCAAAGTATATAGAATGGCCAGGCAAAGAAGAGAAGAAGTTTGATTTTTTTGAAAAGAAATAGTCTTTATTTTGTTTTTAAAATTTATAAATCACTTCTCTGCCAACAGGTGGTTTAAAATTTAGACCACCAAAGGAGTTGTCCAGATCAACCACATCTCCGAATTTCCTCTGTCATGCATGATATGAGTTTGATAGAAAGAACAGGTACTCTATTGAGCTCGGAGAGCAGAAGACGTAAAGAGGGTCAGCTAATGACTTTTTATTGGAACAATCTTGGTATCATCTTACTGACCTTGTATGCATTACCAACCTAATGCACTGGCAAATGCTTTGCTAATCATGGTAAATCAACCATGCTTTGCTAATCATGGTAATCCAAGCTATAAGTAGCAGAAGCATCCAGAAATGGTCCAAAATTGCATATGCATTCTGCCTGAAATTCACACATGCTATCCTTTCATTTGTACTTGTATATGTATCTTGGATAT
The DNA here is from genome assembly GCA_034641385.1 of Darevskia mixta. Classification (NCBI taxonomy): domain Eukaryota; kingdom Metazoa; phylum Chordata; class Lepidosauria; order Squamata; family Lacertidae; genus Darevskia; species Darevskia mixta. The sequence continues at coordinate 133,814 of JAWWNH010000019.1, read as the reverse complement.
GTGGGACGCGGGTGGCGCTGTGGGTTAAACCACAGAGCCTAGGGCTTGCCGGTCAGAAGGTTGGCGGTTTGAATCCCCGCGCCGGGGTGAGCTCCCGTTGCTTGGTCCCTGCTCCTGCCAACCTAGCAGTTCGAAAGCACGTCAAAGTGCAAGTAGATAAATAGGTACCGCTGCAGCGGGAAGGTAAACGGCGTTTCCGTGCGTTGCTCTGGTTCGCCAGAAGTGGCTTAGTCATGCTGGCCACATGACCCGGAAGCTGTACGCCGGCTCCCTCGGCCAATAATGCGAGATGAGCGCCGCAACCTCAGAGTCGGTCACGAATGGACCTAATGGCCAGGGGTCCCTTTACCTTTATGTATCTTAAACATCCTGGTGGCATAGAAGGCATGTAAAAGGGGTATCATCCACATGAACATGGCTTCTGTTCATGATTTTCTGGACAAAAACCTAGTAACATCCCATAAGACTGCGCATCACTTCCACTATAGCTATAATAGTAAGATGAAGGAGCAATGGTTCATACTCCTATTTTTCCATGTGATTGTGGTGCTGTTAGATCAGAGGTTCTTCTCCAGCTTTATCATGGCAAAGCTCACCAAGCCAATATTTAAAAGGCTTGAATGTTTTCCAAAAACAACAGGGCCGGAAAGGCAAAGTTGCAGTGGTCACTCCCTTCTCCTGTGTTTAAAGCAATTGAATCAAAGGAAAACAGAGGAAATAGGTTCGCATGGGCCCCCAGTATATAGATTGGCAGAAGGCTGCCAAACCAAAAAGAAAAGGACAAGAAAGAAAACCAAAAAACAGAGAGTTGCCAAACACTGGCAGTCGATGCAAAGGTCTACTGTACTCTCTTGCACTGTTTGGAAGGCAGATGGAATCACAATCTGCTTCTTGGCCCATAACAATGGGAGCTTAAAGTGGCCAGTTTTCAAACATACAAGCTGCTTAATAATCAGTCTTGTGGCATTTTGCACTCAACTTGTCAGATCTGGTAGAGTGTGTGTGTGTGTGTGTGTGTGTGTGTGTGTGTGTGTGTGTGTTTGTTTGTTTAATGGTACCACATGTATAGTTGTTCAGCTGTCAGGGTTTCTGTCAATTGTGACAATCAATGCACATTCCTTCCTGTCCTTAAACTCTCATGCCTTTTGGGCTTTTGGAGTTGTTTTCCTTTTGAAAGACTTTGCAGGTGGAGGACTAGTGTGCTTATCCATGTTAACCCTTAGATAGCATTTATACTTTTTTAATGGGTGGGGAACCTTTTTCAGCATGAGGGCTACATTGTGGGCAACCTTCAGAGAGCTGCATATCAGTGGTGGACAGGGGAGCGAAGCAGGGGTGGCGAACAGCCAAAAATGTGGGTAAGGTGGGGAAACAGATGTGACTCAAACCTTTGTATAATAGGGTGCATTCCACCTAGACCCAAGTCAGAGATCCATGCAGGCATGTAAGCAGGAGGCATTACCACAGTTCAAAGCACTTGACGAGGGCATGGAACAGGCTGGTGAGGAGCCTGACATAGGGAGAGGGGGTGTAGCTTGAAGAGAGTCCTGAGGGCCAGATAGAGTGGCCTGCAAGACCACATCCATCCAGACCCTGGGTCTGAAGTTCTCCACTCATGGGCTACATGTTCTTGCAACAGTGCTGCATTCCCCCTTTTTTTTTTTTTTAAGGAAAACACCAATAAAGCAGCATTCGCCAACTACCATTGGCAGACGACTCTGGGGTTGCGGCGCTCATCTCACTTTACTGGCCGAGGGAGCCGGCATTTGTCCGCAGACAGTTTTTCCGGGTCATGTGGCCAGCACGACTACGTCGCTTCTGGCGAAACCAGAGCAGCACACGGAAACGCCGTTTACCTTCCCGCCGGAGCGGTACCTATTTATCTACTTGCACTCTGATATGCTTTCGAACTGCTAGGTTGGCAGGAGCAGGGACCGAGCAACGGGAGTTCACCCCATCACGGGGATTCAAACTGCCGACCTTCCGATTGGCAAGCCCTAGGCTCAGGGGTTTAGACCACAGCGCCACCTGCGTCCTTTTTAGTTTGGGTGAAGGCTGTTGTAAAGAATGTGCCTTGCCCTCTGCTGCCCCAGAATAGGCAGGCAGCAGATTTCCCCTCCTTGTTGTGTTATGTTATGCCACATCAGTTTTAAGACTGGCTCCAAGAATTGGAAAACAAGGTGCTTTGTGACATCACAGAAATAGGTATTCCCCCCCACACACACACACCTCAAACTGCTGGATAATATGAAGGCAGAGTGGGGAATTAAGATTTGTAGTCGCCCATTGTGATGTCAGGCAGATGTTTTGGTTGAAATGTTTGCTCCATTACGACTGTAAACAGAGAGTGGTTTGCAAAGTGCAATTTGGTATGTTTTCCTGAAATAATAAATCTGCACTGGCACTTTTAATGTATAAATCCTATTGGAGTTAATGTGCACACTTTTTGGGTCAGAGAGAAGACAGCAATTATGCTTGGCAAGATTTGTTATCTCCTCTGCATTACCAAGAATCATTGAAAATAAATCTAGTCAATTCTGGTTGTTGTTGTGGTGGTGGTGGTGGTTGTTTTAAAAAAGTTATGCTTTAAGAGTACCCCTCCTTCAAATCGAGCACATACTGCTGTCTGAGGAATGCAGCTACTTGAAGTGGGCACTAACGTGCCTCTTGCATCAGTGGAAATGGATATTGCAATTGCTGTTTTGAAACATGTACTCAAATACATTGGGAGTTTTATACTATTTTTCAAACTGCCAAGTAGATAATGTCAGAATATTTCTGAAATGGGATACTAACATCAAGATATACTGCTCCAATCAGCAAGCATCAGGCAAAGTAGAGTATAAAACTATAGATATAGGAGACTACTAGCAAATTTCCATTTCCATTTCCTATGTCAACAGCTTCCCAACTTACCTAGTAGATTGTTTTATGTTTTCCAGGCAAATTCTCTGTAGACCACACGCTCTATGTTCAACTCTGCATTCGGAACTGAAAAGAATTAGATATGCTGTAGTTTATGAAATGGATGTTTATGAAAGTACCCTTTGTTTCAATGGCTTCAAAACCTGACATGAATTCCAACTCTGACAGCATAATGAGAAAATAAGATGGTCATAGCAGTGTCCCAAATGTAGCCTTAACTATTGAGGTTCTCTTGTTGAAAATGCAATTCTCTGTCTAGATGTTTATGAATGTCTTCAGTGTATCTTCTTTTGATAGGAGTTACTTTTTTGCCCGTCTTTTACAATTCCGAAATATGAAGGGAGAAAGCTGCTGTGATATGCAAGATATAAATGCTGTGGGAGTTGCACCCTTTGCCCCCCCCCCAGTTGCATTACATTAGCTTGGCTTTCCTTGTGAAGAAACTGCATTTCAAGCTAACCGCTTTTGAGAAGGTGAAAAATAATATTTTAAAAGTAATCTAGCAGATTAATTTGCTGAAGATCATGGCTTTAAAAACAAACAAACCCACACATTTCCCCAATTTATAGCACAATCACTTGTATGGCTACTAAAAAACATAATCTCCATTGAGTTCAATGAGATTTACTCCCAGGTAAGTGAGCATAAGACTGCAGCCTAAGGATGCCTTCCAGTACCACACATTGTGAGAAAGCAGCTATAAAATGAATTACAGTGTTTAAGACTACGCCTTATGTTTATTCATAGCATATAGTTTTCATCTAACAGCACAAGGGTGAGAGTTTGCCACTAAATACTGTGCTATTCACACATTTCTTCTCACATTATAAACCTTAAAATACATTTTGCCTTGCTCTGGATTTCATGCTTACATGTCTGTGAGGACAGTTTCTTGAAATTATTTATTTGCATTTCTAACCATGCATGCATGCATACAGACACACTACTACTAATAACAACACACTAATGGCGCATTGATATTATTGTACCACAGAGGAACTGCAAGTTTCTTCTTGTCAAGGAAGCAACTTTTACCAATCAGCTGAGTGAATTATTCCAATAAGGTTTGGGTTTAGATGGAAGAGATACAATGGGGCCAGATAATCTTTGATGATCTGTGGCAAAATTGTAAGGCACATCTGTTAGCGAAATTACAGGTAAATGGCCGATGAAGGTTAAAAAATAGTTGGATACGATAACTCGCCCTTAACCACCATCATTCCACCCAGAGGGAGGGGCAAGCAAGGGGAAAACAAAGGGGCTGTGGCAGGGCAGAAGCGGGGGCCTCTGTAAGGAAGCAGTACCAAGGGAAGTAGGAATATCATTCTCTGATGATCTAATACAGTGGTACCTTGGTTCTCAAACTTAATCCGTTCCGGAAGTCTGTTCCAAAACCAAAGCGTTCCAAAACCAAGGCGCGTTTTCCCATAGAAAGTAATGCAAAATGGATTAATCCGTTCCAGACTTTTAAAAACAACCCCGCAATTTAACATGAATTTTACTATCTAATGAGACCATTGATCCATATAATGAAAGCAATAAACAATGTACTGAAGTCACACAATCAATCAGTAGTTGAATTGGGTTCCACACAGTCCCAAAAACAAAAAAAGCCGCAAAAACAAAAGCGCAAAATAAATAGCAGACAGCCCTCAGTGTAACACTCAAAATGGAAGTGTAACACTCAAACTGGAAGCGCAACACTCAAAACAGAAGTGTGGCACTCAAATTGGTAGCACTCAAAACAGCATGTTCGGCTTCTGAAAAAAGTTTGCAAACCAGAACACTTACTTCCGGGTTTGCAGTGCTTGGGTTCCAAGTTGTTTTAGTACCAAGGCGTTTGAGAGCCAAGGTACCACTGTATAGGGTGGCAGATATGACTGTCTGTTGGCCTGCCAGCTGCCTCCAGCTATAATCGAGCCATGTATCTGCATACTCAAATATTTCAAAATACCACAATCAGTCAGTGACTTCCTATCAGAAACTGAAACAGCCCCTGACACTTATTAGCAGCCAGGGAAGTTGAGGTGATCATCACATTATGAATGAGGACCCAACAGGTGTTGTTGGACTACAACTGTCCTTATGCCTGACCACCAATCATGCTGGCTTGGGCTAATGGAAGATGGAGTTCCAACATCTGAAGAAACACAGATTTCCCATCCCGGCTGTGTAGATTGGCTGCAAGTGAACATGAATATACCAGCTGACAACATGAACCCAGAACCCAGTTGTCAAAATGCTTTGACATTTACATAAATGCATCCTACATTCAGATATCTGATTTAAGTGCACATAAACTGGCTTCAGTGGTTTGTATCTGGTGTTAGTTGTTGCCATATTTGACACCGACAAAAAGACATCTTCTGAAAATAAAAAAGCCAGAAACCCATATGATATTTAAGATAATGTTCTTTTTATAGACTTGTTCTCATTCTAGTCCTGTAAAACAGCAAGAGACTTTCCAAAATGCTCCAGGCTATAGAAAGCTGATATTACTCTTAATTGTTCCATAATGCCAGAATTCTACAGAGAAAATTAATAAAACATCAATGGACAGCAATAAAAAAGTCCAGAATCTTTTTTTTAAAGTATTATGGTTGACTGAAGAAAAATTGGGTCCATAGCTAATGAGAAGGAAAACGAATATGTTGAGAGGGGCAGAATGAAGCTTATTGTACTAATGGTTTTGATAAAAATGTGAACATGTAAGTAGGGGGAGAAAGGCAAAAGAACGCTTTGAAAATTATAGGAGCTTGCTGGTCATATAGAAAATAAAATTGTTTTTGACACATTGTATTTTCAGGACCCTATTTCCCGAAACCAGAATAAACTGATTGGCAGATCCATGTTGACCCACTATGGAGCAGCTTACTCCCAGGTAAGTTTGCATACTTGTATAAGTCTATACTTGCAAACCTTATTTCATAGTTTAAACTTGTTTATATCTTCAGTATAGAGCTTTGCATATGCACTAAGCTCTGCATTGCCCTTCAGCACAGCAACTATAACATTCTGAATGCCAGGGGGAAAATATGCAAGGATAAACTTTTTATGAACTAAAAAGTTAATTTGGATGAACTTGAACTGAACTGGCTCATTTTGTAAAGGGGTGAATTTGAAATGCAGCTAGTTCCTTTACGGATATAATGATCTTGAACTAGTATGAGTTCCTTCTCAAGCACTGTGCATTATTAGCACTGATGTATAATGGTTCATTCGAGCAGACTGTCAAGGTTACTGTTTAATCTGCTATGCTAAGCTCAGCGCCAGCAGGGGACTGGGCACCTCAGGCTGAGCTCCTACTGCCCACCATTTACCCCAGCAGGCTGACATCGGATTTTAGTATGTACAGATCTCCACCCAAAGATAAGAAGTAGCACCCTTGTTCATCCTGACTCTAGGTGCTAGAATTATACTGCATGATTTGAATTGTCTTCCACATGGTGATGTTTATGGCCTTGCTCATGAGCATCTGGCTTAGTGCGCATCTGCTGCACCATCCATGTCAGTCTCTTCATTTGCCTGAAATAGTAGCAACCTATGCATAACATGGAAGCCTCTTTTGCCTCATCCTCGGGATCTTGACTGAGCTTGGGTGCATGGAAAAGGTGTTTCATGTCTGCAGGATGACTATATCGCTGCTGGATCAGTGTGAATTTTTATTACCAGTAAAAATGGGTACATAAAGTATTTTTCCAACTGTAAAATTACCGGCATCATCTCCTTCCCTACCCACCACTGCTGCATCTTTAAATATAAAATCACTTTTCTCACATATTTGTGTTTGATGTTATGTTTTTAAAGGAATATCCTGTCAATTCTGAAACAGAACTGTTTTATGTTGCCACTGAATTGCTTTGATCTCTAGATTAGAACTGATGAGCTGTAGCTTCCTTATTGCTGAAGGTTGCCAACAATTACTAATGTGTGTTTGTTTTGAGCTTATCAGAACTCTAAAAGAAAGAATAATGGCAACATGTAGGCATAGAATGCCCCCCCCAGCATGAATATGGAGCAAAAGAAAATCAGTTTCCTTGTGTTTATTTTCCTAGGATTCAGAATTGATTATTTGATGCTTGCAATAAACAACAGAAGCATGCATTCACAAAGCTGTAAATAGATAATTTGGAACCTATCTAGTCCTTAACGATGCAACCAAATGTGATTAAAATTATGGGTTTCACAGTTCCATTTCTACACCAAGACAATGCTAATTTCCCCATTTATAATATATACAGTATTGCATACAGTTTGCAGTGGTGAAGCCCCTGCTATCTATTGGCTAAGCTGGTGGTGTAATAGTGTGGAATGTTCACAAACGTTCCAACTTTTCAGGGAACAAAGATGTCAGATTGTTTGCAATCCATCTTTTGTAATGAAAGAAAAAGATTAAAGTAGGAACAGGAAAAGCTTTCTGGGAAGATAGAATAATGAGGAGAAGTTCCAGGAACCAATACTAAAGTAGTATTGAGGCAAAGCCTCACACAGGGGCTAGGAACAGGAAAAGCAGTACATCATTGGCAGCAAAGAAGTAGTTGTGCAAGGAGGGTTTGGAGAAATGGAGATTGTGAGTAAGAAAGCAGTGCATAGGGGTGCAAGGTCTAGAGTTCAGACCTTGTCAGGACTATTGTAAGAACAACTGCATAGCATAAATCATGGCACTTTTGACTCTCACTTCAGTGTCAGGACATGGCATAAATGTAATAATCAACATGCAATAATCAAAAGAAGTATGCTTTCATAAAACTGAAAATAAATAATTTGGAAGCTCTCGAGGTGGCTGCTCCTGACATCTGAAGCAATCCTAAGAGGGCAACCGAAGCTCAAAAATAAAACAAAATTTGGTGGCAACAACAACTTCACATGTTTATTTTACCTAGTCAGATAATTCCAGAGTTTCAGCCTTCCACCCAAATCTTTATTTGCAGTGCAATCCTGTACAGGTCTACTCAGAAGTGAGTTCAGTTGGGTTCACTCCCAGGTAAGTGCTATAGGATTGCAGCCATTAACAACTCTTTAGCCAGAGTTCAGTTTAATTTCTGGTATTTTGTTGCTACCATTGTTGTGCATATGCATGAAACATACATTTATGGTAAAATTCCTGTGCTATACATTCTAGGAGTCATAACAGAATGCTAAACATTACTAATCTATATACCCTGTTATTTTTACACATGATTTTAAGGTCTGTGGTATGTAAAAAATATATATATATGAAAGTGCTTATGAGGAATTTTGTGGGTATTCTGTTTCGGGGTGGAGATTTTGCCAAAGGAGGCATGATCTTTGACTTCAGGTTTGTGATTTCTCTTACCCAGTAGCTAAACCCACTCTTTCTCTGTCACCACCCAGCATATTTAGTCCATAGAGACTCCACTGTCTCATCCAGTTTCCTAATTTAGACTGAGGGAGAAATTTGCAACGGGAATAGCTGGGGGTCCTTGATATCAATCCTGTGAAGGAAGGGGATGTTGGTAAAGTTAGCATAATGTTGCTGATAGCTTTTTAAAAATTAACCTATTCCCCTCAGAGGTAGCTGAGCCACTGTTTTTTTTTTTTTTAGATTAATTACTACTCAGATTCACTAGTGTATTGCCAGGGATATTATGAAGTAAATAATATGGCACGTTGGGGTGAATCCTAAATTACTTATCCCAGGCCAACTATTATGACAGAAGAAACTCTTGTTTCTAAACAAGTCATGTTAGTTCATGGAAGTAAAAAAACCAACAACACAAAACCATACACACAAAAGTGCTATCTTTTAGCAGGAATCTTTTGAGATCCATCGGATAGCGATTGCACTGTGGCAAAAGATTAACCTCTTGAAACATGTTTTACTCTATCACACTAATTAAACCCTTCTGTTCTTAGGGGGATAAGGTGCCGTTCTTTTAATTTTAATTGTTCTTAGAGCACATCTGCGACTTTTTTGTTGTGGTTGTTATCGTCATTCCCTCGCAGCTAACACTTGGAGCACAGGGAATTTCCGTGGAGGGAGCAGTCCAGCAGCTGCACAGCAAAGGAAGAAGAAGAGCTGTGACGAGGAGGCTAAGCTCTAAGCAGGCCTTGCTCATTGATTTCCTGGGTGACCTTGCTCAAGCTTCTTCACCTCCTCATGCCTCAGTCAGCTCAGCTGGAAAATTGGGTAAAGAGCGGGGAGTATTGGGGGAGAAGGGGGGGAAAACATCTTGGAGTTTGAAACTGAAATCTCCCTGTTAACTCCCCCTCCTCCCTCCAAAGTGAGTGCAGTCATTTTACACAGATGTAATTGCTTGTGCACTGCACACCAATCATTTCCTTGAATTTCATGGCACAAGGGCTGACATTCCGTGACATGTTAAGGACCCATGCAGTCCTGTGCATTCTCTGTGATAATTGCCTTTTTTCTGCGCTGAAGTTTTATATCACATAGCGCAAGTTAATGGGGCTAGGTCCACTTCCGTATTCTCTAATCAAAAGGGCAAGGATTAATAACAAATCTAGAATCATAGAATTGTAGGGTTGGAAGGGACCCGAGGATCATCTAGTCTAACCCCCTGCAATGCAGGAATCTCAACTTGATCATACATGGCCAATGGCCATCCAACCTCCAAGGAAGGAGGATCCACCACTTCTTGTGGGTGTCTGTCCCACTGTTGAACAGCTCTTGCTGTCAGAAAGTTCTTTGTGATGTTTAGTTAGAATCTCCTTTCTTTAACTTGAACCCATTGGTTCAAGTCCTGCCCTCCAGAGCAGGAGAAAAAACAAGCTTGTTCCATCCTCCACGTGACAGCCCTTTAGATTTTTGAAGATGGCTATCATATCTCCTCTCAGTCTCCTCTTTAACAGGCTAAACATACCCAATTATGTCAACCATTCCTCATAAGCAGTGCTTTTTTTCTGAGGCTACTCAAGGGTACACAGTACCAGCATCTCTTTTTTTTCAAATGTTTAAAGTGTGGCACTTACTGTAAAAACTTAATAGTGAGTACTGGCACCATTTCCCCCCAAAACAAAACCACTACTAATAAACTTGGTTTCCAGACCCTTTATTATCTTGGTTGCCCTTATCTGCACATGTTCAAGCTTGTCAATATCCTTCTTTAATTGTGGACACAGTATTCTAGGTATGGTCTGCCAAGGCAGAATAGAGCAGGACTATTACTTCGATTGATCTGGATGCTATACTTCTGTTGATGCAGCCTAGAATAAACTGCTGCATCACAATTTTGACTCATGTTGATCTTACAGTTTAACTAAGACCCCTAGATCCTTTTCATAGGTGCTACTGGCAGTTCTCCATGTGTGCTCCACACAAAAATAATATATGCTAAAACATGCCATCAAAGTGTGAACCAAGGATTCCTAAACTGTGATCCCTGGACCACCAGTGATCCATGAGCTTCAGGTGGTCCGTGGTGTATTTGTAAAAATACAAATCATACAGTATCTAGCAGAGTGAATTACAACAGGCAGAAAAATAATTTCGCCAACCCTGGCTACCACCACTTCACTGAATATTGTTGTTGCTGTTGTTGTATTGTAATGTTTATTGTGTAAACCCCATGGGATTATCACTATTTTTTAATGAACAGTATATAAATTACCTAAAGAATATTGGATAATTATTTTGTTATGTGACAATTTTAAGTGATCATCCCAGACCAAGTGCTTCATATCCATTCATAAAAAAAAAGTTCCAGCTAGGCCCAAAGATTTGTCACAGCTAGTGTTTCAGTTTCAAAATAAAAGGGGGGAAGTATTTGTTATATACCGTACTTTTCCTTCTAGACGCCTCCTTTATAAGACACCCCCCTACTTTTGGGACTCAGTTTTGAAAATGAGGGGAGATGGCCCAGAGTTGTTGAGCTTCTCTCCCCCCCCCCAATGCAGCTGTGGGCAGCAAACACTTCCTAGATCGTTTCCCATGCACAGCGGCATTGGGGGAAGTTGCGCTCCTACCAACCGGCTGGCTGGCGGGTGCGCTGCTTCTCCCCCCCCCCATGCCACTACCCGTGTATTGGGCGGCCTCAGTTTTTTGACAAGATTTTTTTGTCAAAAAAACTCATCTAATACACAGAAAAATATGGTAGATACAAGGACATTTAATGGCTTGTGGAAAACCACCCAACCAGCCATGCCTGGTATGTATGTTTCAGGTAGTCCCTTATTAGCTCCATCCTCTTGCTAATTTCATAGTATTTGTATTGGGCAAATGCCAGCACCTCCAGTTTGTGTTGATGCATTTATATTACAAAGGGCCTGCAGATCTGACCTGCTTGACTTGGGGAAATGCACATTTCCTCTTCCTGTAAAATATTTCTCTTCCATCTACAATCTGCCTTTCATTTTCTTCCCATATTTGGGGCAGGCGATCGTGTCTGCTGAAGGCTAACTTTATATGCATGTCAAATAGCATATTTTTTATGAAGTTAATGCCTAGATAATTATGGGATAAATCACACTATTAAGTGCCTCTGTTTTTCTTAGAAAATTATGGGGATGAAATAACGCCAAATGTATTAAATTAAAGGTTCATACGCTGAGGCAGATTTTCTACAAGCATAATAACTTCCAAGCCATTGTGGTTTAAAGTGAGTCCCACAATGCAAATTGGGGGGTGGGAGGGGGACAACTCCTGTTTGCTCCAAAGGAACCTCTTCTGCAATGCAGTTAGCAAGCACTGGGGGTCTGATCTGGGTTGAGAACCTGGCATGGGCTCAGGGACAGCAGGTAAGATCTACTACCCATTCACCCCACACTGTGGTCATGGGGCCACACTGGGTACCCAGCACCTGCCATTTGCATTGCCAAAAAGGATCCATTCATTTCAGCCAGCAGGACTCTCAACTGAAGCCCTGTGCAAAGTCTTCCACTTGTGGAACAGGGCTTCCTCCATCTCCTCCTCGTTTGCATCTCCCAAAATTGGCTCTGGAGGGGGGGGACAAGGGAACCCCCAGAACATTGCAAGGGGGGATGAGGAGGAATGTTCGGTCTGGCATGCTGAAATGCTTGTGCAGACAGAATGTTTGTCACAGCGTGATGTTGAATTTTTACCTAGGGATTTTACCTCCCACTGTCCACTCTTGTTCTTACCTGGATTAGGCCTGCAGTTTGCTGCTTTTCTGTGTTGGCTGGAGAAGAAGAAATGTCAGTAAATAATAATAATAATAATAATAATAATAATAATAATAATAATAATAATAATAATAATAATTTATTATTTCTACCCCGCCCATCTGGCCGGGTCTCCCCAGCCACTCTGGGCGGCTTCCAGTATGCAAGTTGAGAGGAAGGAGGGTGTAGGGCTGCGAAGGAGAAACCAGCTGGGGGACTAAATGGCAAGCATCTGAGGGCCACTTCTCCATCCCCTTCTTTAAAGGATTGCCAGGATGCTCACAATATTAATGCTCACTGGACTGTGGGTTCTTCTGCAAGGATCTGGGATTGGTCAAAACGCCAGCATATGAATGGCATTTTGCTTCATGTAGAATGCAAAGGGCATAATTCCTTCTTTAGGGTCCTTTTGTGTGGAGGGGAGTGATATTTATTGGGATTAAGAATTTTTATTTTGTTTGAGTACCTCTTCCAGGAAAGTCAATAACTTTTCTGTTGCATTTCTGTGAGGCCTAAACTTCTGAATCCACCCTACATCTCATCTAATTACTTGGATGCAACAATAATTTCCTCCTATTGCTAATGCAATGTAAATTGAATTAGTGGTCTCCCCCCCCCCCGCCCCTCTGGTGTATTTCATCACAATAAAATAACTTGCTATTTCCTATTTGCTATTAGAATGCAATTCTAAAAAAATAAAAATCTTACACTGTAGAGCATTGTTTTAGAGTTTATTTCTCTTTATTGGTCTTGCATATTTCCCTTTTGTCACCATTCCACAAGACACTTTGAAACGCTCTCTAATCACTTGGAGCCGTAAATCCTTGGTATCATAAAACCATGAAAGCAAAAGATGAAACAATTCCCGATTAGGTCATCTAACCCATCTTCTTGCCAATTCAAGATTGCTCCATGGATCTGGACAGTTCACATGGCCAGGATAGACTTCCTGAGCTGACGTGAGAGTCACAATGCTATCTCAGACCACCGATACTTGGAACAAAACTCAGACTTCGCTTCTTTATAAACTGATAGAGGTCCTCTTTCATGTTCATGTCTCACCAGAAAGGAAAATATATCACACACAACATATTGCTAGTGGCTGATTCTGCACAATTTCAAGAGACCGGTTTCCATTCTGCACACAATTAGGCTGCTTACATCCCTTGAAGATCAATGAAATTTAAGTAGCCCAGCTATGGGCAGGACTGTGGGTATGTCTAAGCTACATCAAAGGATAATAAAGTAAATCATCCTGTAATTCTGTTGGTTCTGAATCTGTGACATTGATGTTCACTGTAATTACAATATTTACCAACATTAATATATAATTTTGTTGCTTTTTCGTTGTTTTTGTTAGCATCTTAAACTATGTTTTAATGATATATCGCCTAGACTAATAAAACCCAGTGTGTGCCTCATTCAAGTGAGTTGTAAAACTTTTCTTTTTTTTTAAATTTTGCCTGGAACAGATCATGATGCAAACAGAAGATTAGAGGAGGTGAAAATATAATTGACCTAATTTTGCAGTGATAATAACAGGGAAGCATGGTCTAATCATGCTCAGTTTCTTGGTTCATCCCAATCTAACAGTTCTTTCTAGTCTGTTTGCAAAATACTTCCCTTCCACCTGCTGGGATATTCTGCTATATATGTTAATAGCGCTGAGAATTGCCGTGAAGGCAGTCCTGTTTGTTGTTCAATTAGGCTAAAACCAGTGAGGTTTTAGTGCTCTTGTCATTCTTTTCAACATGTGGGTGCCTTCCCCCACCACCACCACCTTCAAAAATTTAGCATTACCTTCATCACAGTAAAAAGTGTTTCTTTTAAATCTGGAACAAAGAAGTAACACAGCAAATTGAAACGATGTAGATGTAACTACAAAAGAGCACATTTTCCCTGTGTGCATTTGTAATTCCTACCCAGTTTAAATGAATCTTATTATGCATTCAGAATAAAAATGAAAATATAAATTATGGACATGTACATGAGGTAGCATTTCTTCAGGATTCAGAGATCACACATTTAGTTCCCTAAATATGACTTATTTATTTATTTATTAAATTTATTAAATTTACAACCCCGCTTCCTCACAAAGCAGCCCTGGGCAGCCAATAGAACAGGAACCTATCTGAAATCATTGCACCAGTTACAAACTGGTAATATTAATGATTATCTTTTTGTTTACTGCATTGGTATTCTACTCACCCCTTTAGCAAGGAACCTCAATCTGTGAGATCCTTAAACGCCCTCCCATCAAGGTACTTGCTCGACCCAGATCTGATAAGCTTTTTACACAAAGCATTTTCAGACTATTGTCCAATAATAGTGTAGTGCCAGCATCTGGCCTCCAATTCCTCACAAGTTTCCATTGCTAAAAAGGCTTCAATTTTTCTGCTTTGTTCTCAGGACACTTTTTTGGTAGGTGTCCATTTGTGAGCTTGCTTTATTCTGGGGTGGCCAAGTGTGATGGACCCAGGAAGTCTGCTTTCGGGGCCCGTTTATGAGCCAAGGTAAGGCAACCGCCTTGGGCAGCAGTTCCTGCCTCCAAGGAATGCATTGCATGTAACCCTAACCCTCCCCTTGTTCCCAATGTAGATCGTCACTCCCCTCTTCTACTTCGGTGGGACGCGCCATTTTATGGTTGGCCTCAGGTTTCAAAATATCTTGGGCCAGCCCTGTCTGTGCTCAAGCAAAATGGTTCAGAACATGAACTATGGACCAGAAGCCCCCATTGTGCGTGTTATCTCTCATTCTTGGGAGTGGGGGATACCTCCCTCTTTTATCTAATTTTGGGAACAACAGGACTGGCCTACCTTATAGGGGCGTTGCAAGGATTTCAAGATTATGTCAAGCACTTTGAACACTTCGGAAAAGCGGTGTATAAACAATTATTATGTATGAGAAAAGGAGAGGCTCTCAAGAGTAAAGTATGCACAAGAAAATCCCTGCACCCCACCCATGAGAATTTCACTGAAATTTACTCTCCACTTAGATAACTTTTGGCTGCAATTTCTTTTCTCTTTAATTTATATAGAGAGTTGTTGTTTTTTGCGGCGGCGGCAGCGGGAATACAGGAGAAATTTCTTTTTGGCACACCACCAGTGTTAAATTTGGGGGTAGTGTAAGGTAGCCACCGTTATTTATTTATTTATCTCCCCAGAACTGGCATTTTATTGGTAAGTATTGTTCAAATGTTGTATCAATTAATACAACTTTTCTTCCTCCTTTGGTAGGTTTTGAAAGCACCAGAGCCATAAAAATCTTCCACCCCACAAGCATTTTCCTGCCATGGCTCTTTATTTGCAGCTGTATTACAGAATTCCGTCACAAGCTTATCATGGCTATAATTAAAATTCTGTGCAAAGCAACCTGAAGATCATCAGATTCCAGACATTCATATAAAATCTGTTGCTATGGGAGCTAGTATTGAATGGCAAGGTAAAGGGGGGGTGGGGGTGGAAATCCGTAATGTTACATTATGTTTGCCCTGTTCCCACTGGAAAGGCCCTTAAAATAAAGTCGCCTTTTATCTTTGCTTTCTGAATAAACATAAAACTGGATTTTTAGCGCAAAATCCTGATTTCAAGGTTATTGATGCCAGACTAAATTAATACAGTCTGTGCGATAGCATACAAAATCCTCAGCAAAGCCAGGGATACTCCTGTCTTTTGAATGCTTGACATTTGTTTTTCATCATGAACTTAAAGGTCACCAGCTACAGATGAATCAGGATACCTGCCTGAGTTTACATTTACATGCATTTTATTTTATTCCCATGTGCACTCTTTTTTTTTATGAAATCCATCACTCAGATAAAACTGTATCCTCTTATTATCTAGACTGGATAAGCTAGAAGAGTTGTCAACATACTGCCTTTAAGAACAAACAAGAGTTATTTCCCCCCCTCCCAGTCCTCTATAGGACAGAGTGGTACGCAATATACTCCGGACTATTGCTTTTTCTCTTGTTCTCATCGCTCCAGCTAAACAATTCTATTCACTAGCACTTAGCCATTGATGGAGGAGGGGTGGGGAAATCACAATGAATACTTCTTTAAGGTGCAGTAATAAAGGTACATAACTATTTAGACATATTCCCCAATTGATAATCAGCACACTCTAGACAAAAACAGTACAGCAAAATACAATTAGGATACATCAGAAATGCTGGCACTTTTTTGAATTCCAGTGCGAGTTTCTACACAAACAGAATCCATTAAGACATAAGGCAGGATCCTGGAGTTTATACAGATTCAAACAGAGATAAATATTGCATAATACAGAAAGTGCTCTGCCCTTTTCTACATGTAAGATCATTCCATCCCCTCCTTCTAGTTTCAGCTAGACATGTGACCCATCCCACTTTATAGTTTCTCCCCCCCCCCTTTTTTAGCAAAACCAAATAACATATATATATATATATTAAAAAAACAAAAATACCTGTGGAGCTGATTGAGCATGATGCATTCATTTCCCTTGATTTTGTAGTGAGGGAAAAGGCTAGCATGAATAATTCAAAAATAATGCTGAGACTGTTAAGATTTAGTACTGGAGAGGTCATTGCAGTTGGGAGAATGAGCTAGGAGACTATTACTATTCCACGATCTTTGAATCTCAAGGTGACATCATTATTATTTCTCTATACTATAATGTGGTGCTGCAACCAACTTATTGCAGTGTTTCTCTCGTAGGGTAGAAAGATCAATTACATACAGACCTCAAAATGTGAACTATAAGCATAGCATCCAATAAAACTGTCATTAACAGTCACCACAATTTTAGCTGCATGCTTCCAGGTCAAGCTGTTTTAAAAATGATAACTGACATTGAAAGGTTGAATAAAGAGCACTCATCCTAAAGGGAACAATTTTTTAAGCCAAATAAGTGCTTTCATGTACACATAATGTTAATCCTTTTCTGGACTAATTTTTTAAAAACAGATTTTACAGATTAATACATTGATAGCAGAAGTTCACAGTATACTTTGGGGTGGGGGAAGCAACCACCACGATTCTGCAACTTTATGACTTTCAGGTATGGTAGAACCCAGAAAAATCATTCTCTACCGCATGTTTCTTAGGCCATGTACACTTTAGCAACTTAAAATGCAACAAGGTCATTTCCTCCTATGATGCTTCGAGTTGTGTTTGATGTTGCTGTATACACCAGAAAGGGGAAGGGATGTTTTCACCCAGTGTACATTATCTGTTTGGTTGCCCTGTACCTGCAAACTGCACCCCTCAGCTCCTCCTATTCATGAAGTTGTCATCAGAGCATGCAAAATGGCTCTCTCAAAAGTACACACATCAGCTCAACTGCAAAGTGAATGTGACTTACAACTTCAAGTCGGGAGGAAGCTGGTTTGAGGAAAATGCATCGAACAACAGTATTTCTCAAGAAGCTACAGAATACCTATGGATCATAAGTTCCGCCAGACTCAGTGGAGCTTACACCTGAGTACAAATTTAGCCCATTCGAAAAGTAGCCATTTTCAGCACTAAATAGAAAGTGATAGGGGAATAAAACATCTACACCAGGCGTGCAACTCAAAGCTTTGTTGAGGCTTTACTTGTGTGCACAGTGATCTCTTAACATGGATGCTTACGCACATATGGAAACTGCTCATCACTTGAGGTTCCAAGTATACATCAGAGCCCCTCTAGCAGGATTTAGGAAGGTTACCAAATCATTTTCAGCTATTTGGACTTATCATACATAAACACACTTCAGTGGAAAAGAAGAATATAACAAAATAATGTTTATGTGCATTCCCCATGAAACATGTATCTGTTTCAGCTTCCCCAGTTGCTGCATTTGATATCCACCTGATTCCTAAGCTCTCTCTCTCTCTCTCACACACACACACAGCCACTTCCCCTGTATGAAACCCTACTACACTAGAGTTATTGGAAATATTACAATCCTAATTAGGATCCCCCTTCCAACTAGTACCTTGCCAACAGGGATGGTAGAGGTGGATTGGGGGCAGCACAATTGGTTCCCCTGCACTGGCTGCTGAGCTGAGGGGGGTGTTGCAACTATGACACAGTGCACATGCAGAAAGGAAGGTGAGAAGCGGGGAGTACCAAATTTTGATCTTGTATGGGGTGCCGCTGAAATTTGCAAGACCAAAATCTGCTCTGAACAAAAAAGAAAGGGCCCACTTTCACAAAAGAGACACAAACTTGTAGTTAAAAAGGAAGAAGTCAATTTCCAGCTATCCCACACAAATGTCAACCAAGAGCAACTAACTTATCCTATGAAAGGGAACATGTTGGACTGTAGCTCAAGCCTCTGTATACACTGTTATGAGTTTGTGGGTGTCTCGACTCTGCACTGCTCAGAGATTGGGGTGGCGTGTAACACTACAATAGATTTGCTCTTTGACTTTCAAAGATAACCTTATTATGACATTGCAGAATTAAAGGCATGAAGCAATCTGATGAACAAACTAAATCATTCCACTTGGAAAGCCAAAGCACAGAAAGTAAGAAACTTTGGTCTTACCTTATGTTGTCTTCTGGTAGAGTGCTGCTCCCTAGTGTGGCCGGAGTCTCACAGAAGACTTGCAGATACTCAGGTAAATGAGACTAGCTGTTTCACTGACAGATTGCCTTGTCAAACTTTACATTTCCTTACATCAGTGGGTTGTATTGCTGAATCCAATCCCTTAAAGTAAAAGCCATGCAATACACATATACCTGATTTAAAGTATGTTACACCTTGAGATGGCTGTGAAATCACACTTCGGTGCTGATGTAACAGTTTATGTCCTTTTAACTTTTGTGAGCTTTCTAAACACATGTAATTTTTTTTGTGTGTGTGTGGGCTCTGGAATTGGTAAGGATACACCTCCTTTCTAGACCCAAGTACACCTAAATTTGTCATTGGGCTTACAGCTCTCAGAGCTCAGTAACAAGTCATTATCCCACAATACAGGAATAGACAGTTATCTAGACAGATTAACTAATGGGACTGCAGATAAAATGGTGTCCAAGTAACAGTGGATGCAAGTTATTTTATCCTGAAGTGCTTAGCAAAAGCATCACAGTGGACTTGTGAGATATGAATGAGATCAGTTAGTTGGCCAGATTGATCAGCCGCTTGGAGGAGCACCAGTGAGAGGATAGTGAAGGAGTATGGCTTTAATGACAAGTTTCTCTCTTGAAGATTTGTTTGAATCTTTTCATAATCATCCTTTGCAGTGTTGCTTATGGTAAACATCTTAAAAAAGTGGAATGTAGGGTGGGGATGTGAGCCTTTGATAAAATGTAACAGGTACTTTGAACCCAAACTAAAGTGAAATGTTTTGCATGATGATTCACATATTTAACGTCCAACAAGTGTGCAAATAGAACAGAGTAAGCAATGAAACACTATCTTCATAGTCAGGGCACAATCCATCTGAAATTAAGTATGCTGAAGTCCTAATGGAGAGTTTTAAGGAGGCTATTCCATTCAAATCAATGGGAATTCAGCTGCTTAGCCTGGTGGGACAGCACCCTCAATCATGTTTTATAGGACTTATCAACTTGATACAGTTTAGTAACAATAAGCTAAGTGTTGAACATTGTAGAGCCAAATTAATATAAATCAGGCTACAATTCTATTCCCTTTCACGTGGGCATAAGCCGCACTTAACTCAGTGGTACTTACTTCTGAGAAGCCATTTTTAAGTTTATACTGTTAGACAATTTAGTTTAATCCAAAAACAAGAGCCAACAACCAGATATACTGGAATAACTTACTTTCATTTCACATGCTGTATTTTGGACACCGCTATATTTCAAATATTGTTTTAAAAAATATTTGAACATTTATGTTTATGCAAGATCTTATGTTCCATAAAAATATTCCCAGAACTAATTTTTAATTAATATAGTGCATGGAAAACTTATAAAAGATTCATACGTGATATAGTATCCACAAAATAAACATGCAATTTCCCCTCCTCTTTTTGTGAAACACATCCCTTTATGTTACCACAATGACAAAATCAAGGTTTCTTACATTTATATTTTTGCCAGAGCTGTCAATTTTGATATATATTCTACTTGAAAAGTTTTTCACCTAGCTTTATTTCTGAACACAGTGACTTAGAGCACCTGTAAAGCGAAGCCAAATCATGGCTTAACTGGAACGTGTGTGTGTGTCTGGGCTACCAGAGACTAGATCGCAACCACTTTGCTCCTCCTCAAGTCCGACTGCTACTGTACTCACTAAGCTAAACCATGGTTTGTCTTACCATGTAATCTGAACCTGGGCTTTTGGTTTATCTCCTCCAGACAAACCCGGAACAGTGAGCCATAAAACAAACCTTAGCTACAGCTGTGGTTTGTTTGGAACAAGATAAGCCATAAGCCCACATTCAGACCAAATGCTAAACCAAACAGGCTTCCGGTCGGCGCGCCGGAGGGGAAGGTCGGGGGACATGCCGCTGCTGGCATTCCCCGACCCGATCGGCTTAAAGGGGTGCTTGCGACAGCGACGCAGCCCCCGAAACTCCCGGGAGTCTTGATCCCGGGACCCAAGGTCCGGCTGTAGCTCACAACGTCGCCCCAACTCCCGCGGTGGCCACAGTAGAGGCTGCCGTGCGAGACGCGGGGCGACGGAGCTCCAGGACCGCCATTGCCCATCGGGCTGAAGCTGCGAGCCCTTCCCCCCTGAGCGCGCTGATTCCTCCGAAAATGACAGGATTGGAAGAATAAAACGTGAGTACTATCAAAGTGCTGAAGAATTTGGACTAATTTGGCAAAGTACAGGGATGTAATTTACGGAGGTCCGTCCCTTGCTACTGTGGCACTAAATCAGGAACTTTATTGCCGAAGCGGCTGCAATGTTGCGGAGTTTGACAGTGCAACAGAGATTCGATCCTTCTGACACCCCTGATCGGAGGGGCAACTAACTAACACTTCTGACAGCTAAAGGATTTGAATCGGACCTGTTGGACTATATTGCGGAAATTTGGATTTTATATTTGGACTTGGTACGGTTACGAACACTGCATAGCTATGTCTTTGAAAATGGAGGATGATCTTGAAAATGGAGGCTGGAAGAGAGTCCTTGAAAAAATCTGGGAACTGCGATTAGAGTTCCAGATGGAGACGGCAAGACTGAGAGGAGTTGTACTTAACACTGATGTCATGCCAGCTGCACAAAGGAAGGAAGGGGGAGAAATCCTCACCAAGGCCAAGGGCAAGCCTCGCCACAGGAAGATATCTTCCCGGCGCAAGAAACCTGGACTGAAGAAGAGGAGCAATCAAGTGAAATCTACAAAGGACTACCCGTTTCGAGACCAGAGGATTGTAAAGAAGAAAAAGATTTTACTTGATTACTGGAAATTGGAGCAGCCGAGAAGCCAAAGAGAAGATGAAGTCCAAGTGCAAGCAAGCACTTGGCTGTGGACTGGGGAAAGGCGAGGGCAGGGCTGAAGGGTGCAGGTGGGTTACTTAGGATTGATTATATATTTGGTTTTTGAATATTTTTGTCGGACATGGCTTTGAGTTTGGATTATGATAGGGCCTCTCGAAGTTAGGAGCCTGAAGATTAAGGGGAGCCAGAAGGAAACTTATAGATGATCTGGGAGGAAGACGCTGAGGCGAAAATTAAAAAATGATGTGAAAGGAGAAATGTTATTTTATATGAGTTAGAAGTATGTTTTGAAATTAAGTTTAAGATATGTTTATTGTATCTATGCACCTGAATGGAAGAAATATATTGTATAATGCAGCCACTAGGGAGGTGCGGGGGAAGCCACTATGACTATATTATGTTACCAAGAATGGCCTACCCGGGAGGGTAGGCCGAAGCTAGATAATGATTTGTTTGAGGTCAGGGGAAATAATGAATGGGTTTACCTCTGTGAGAGGGAGGGTAAGATTAAATAACTCCTCATGGTGAGAGGTGAGGAGGGATGAATCCTGACTGAAATGTTATATTGTATGTTTATAAAATTATAAAATTAATAAAAATTATTTAAAAAAAACAAAAAAAACAAATGCTAAACCAAACAATAGCTTAGTGGTGCAGCAACAGTGGGACCAGAGGAGGAGTAAAGCAGCCACAGCATCTTTTTGGGGATTCTGCATATGCAAGCATTTGTGCCAAGTCATGGCTTGACATAGTGTTATATTCCAACACATTGTTAAAAACAGAATTACAGAAATAAGGTGCCTCTAGCAGACTTCTGCTGGGCATTTTATTTATTAGCATCCCCCTCCCCACCCACACCCCACACCTTTCTATGACAAGGATAGAGCCACAAACACAATCACAGTATCACACAAACATTTACATGTGGAGCTAAATCATCATAGGTGCTAAGTAAAATGCCCACCTGGAAGGAACACAGGTTTTTGAAAATGATGGAGTACACAGAACTGGCAAGATTAACAGCAAGTATTATAGACCAAAATGACAAAAAACAAACAAAACAAAACAAACAAACAAATCACAAAAATCAAAAAAATCATTGAGGACTGGAAACATTTTACTGAGTATTTAAAGAACTATTATAGCAAGATGAAAATGCCAGCAGGACTTGAAATATGAGCAACAGCATGAATTATTAAGACAAATAGGTTAAATTGGATGTATTGAATAGTATAGGCAAAATATGCAGCATTTAAAGGTAAATATGGAAAGCATGGAAGGGAAGGACGGGAAGTCAACAGGTAAAGTAACTTACATTTTATGTGAAAATCTGCAAAGTTTTCTCAATTAATAAACAAGTTTTTATTTTTTAAAGAAAAGATCCATTGAAAATGGTAAGAACTCACTTACCAAAACAACAACAAAAACAACATAAAGCATAACTCAATATTTCCCAGTGTTTAATCCAATGTTTTCACCTATGGCAATAATGGGGTCAAATACTTCAACCCAGCACTTGACCACAGGGTAGAATTTTTGGTTGAGATCTGTGGCACAATCCACAACAAATCTGGGCAATTTTTTATTCTGCTCCAGGTGTGGGGCTTTCATTATTTTTGAAGGTTTGCAAAACAAGCGCACAAATTTGGGGCTGAACCCAATGCATACATCCCATAAGCACAAGAACTTCCACCTCTGCAATAGGACTCCCTCTCGCTCCTCTCTCCCTGTGTGCCCTTGGTGCCCCCCACCACCCAAAAAATCTGTTCCAGGTAGTTGAAGAAACCTGCAGAAGGGATGGGGGAGGACGTGCGGGGAGAGGAGAGGGAGTCCTGTTGTGCAGGCAGAAATCCTTGTGCTAATAGGATTACTTTGTTGAATACCACTCAAATAATGTTAACTAGTAAAGGAGTGCTAGCTCTGAAGTTCAGGTTGCTTAATTTACCTTGTTGCTTTCTCTCCCTGTTTGGAACACTGTCTAGATGGGAGTTGTACAGCGCCAGCCAAAGAGCTAATGACATTAAATGATAGTGTTCTCTTAGTTTGTTTTAAATGTCATCAATGGCCCACTAGGTATTCCTTCATTTTAAACAAAATAATATGGTTCCTCTGAAGCTCAGGTGCAAGGCAGGGTCAGGAAAGGAACGTTAGTGGATACAGAGAGAACTTGATGATGAATTTGTAGTTCGAAGCATCGTTTTATGATGCGTTCTCTATTTTGTTATCAGGGGAAGTATGATGTGTGACATGCAAGTGATCACAGTGTTTTGGTGCAATGTTCTGTGATGGGCTTTTCATAAAAATTAGCTGACAATGTCATGAGTATACAAGTAAATTTATAGCTTTCATAGTGGACTGCCATTCCCATAGCAATTTCCAATCACTTGGGCTTTTTATTAAGTTTATTGTTCTTTTATTGTTCAGCAGAGTGTAAGCAGCAGCGAGATTACAAATAAATGTAAGTTTCACTGGATATGAAGTCAAGCTTGTAGAATTAGGGGAGAAACAAGTGAAGGAAAGCACAAATTAATTTGAATCATTTGTGATATGAAAGCCCACGTCCTGACATTTCTTGTCAAATGCATACACTGTCTGCCACAGCTGAAGCTGACATACTGCTCATGTTCATGTCAAAAGAGAAAAATTCTGAAAACAAAGCGTCGTTTGTACTAAAAAAATAAATAAAAATGGATTGACAGAACTTTTGACTTCCTTGCAGAGATCCGTCATTTATGTTTCCCCAGATCACTTCCAAAATTTGTCATTCTGGTTTCTCATACCCGAGTTTGCTTTGCTCGTAGCATTACAGAAACCCAACAAGCGAAGGGCATTGAACTTTCTCCTTGTAGTATCATTCTAATAATATCTGCAGCTTGAGACCTTCAGCATTTATTTCCCTCCACTTATTTTCCCTCAAAGAATGAATGCTTTATCATTTTGGTTAATATCCCAAGCAGCAGAGCAGAAAATCAGACTCATAGCTTTTAATGACATATTTTCAACTGCAAGTTAGTTGTTTTTTTTAAAGGGGGAAAAAAGAAGAGAGGAATGTGTGCCTTCAAGACTTACACAGTCTTTGGGAAATATAATTAAAATTTGTGTTCCTTTCTTGTTATTACTGCATTGGAGTCCACTAAAAATGGATGTTGTTTGTCTGGACAAACAGACAATAGCTGGTATCCACCAGCAAATCGATTTGCTACATGGTTTGTGCTATTACTTAAGTTATAAATAAAATGATTTCCCCCAGATGGCTCCCTGATGGCCCTGCAATCTTCCCAGCACCACAAACAGCTATTCATCCCTGCTGCAACTCCCCCCTGACTCACTTGATCCACTAGCACCTACTGCTGTCTTCCTTCCTTGCAGATTTGCTGAAAGCTTTCCCCAAACGGTAACCCCAGATTGCCAAGCTTACAGCAAGAGAAAGAAGTCTGGACACAGATAATTCGGGAACCAAAGATTCCTAATTGGATCCTGCTCTGAGAAGCTCTGCAAAAGTTAACAGAAATTTCCCTGTTATACAGTGTTGTGACTGCCTGCCCTTGGGTGGGTTTTGTCAATTCTGCACTATCTGGCTCAAAACTAAGCAGACAGGATGTAATCAATGTAGAACAGTGGGTGAAAACACAGTGTGGTAGAAATGTCTGGGTAATATGCATCTATTTGACCGGCTGTCTAGCACATTTACATAACAATTGTAAAAACAAATGAAATTATAAAACCAATTTTTTTTAACTAAGTCAATAAAGCAGTGACCAATGATACCTACATTCAAGGAGACCACAGATATCAACTTCACATCCACAAAGCCTGTCTAAATAATAAAAAGGTCCTTACCAGTCACTGAGAGTTCATCAGACAGGAAGCTAAATAGACTTCCCATGGAAGGGAGTTAGAGGTTCTAGGAACAGCCACTGAGAAGAGCCTGTCCTAAGTCACTGACAAATTATTAATTTCATTTATGAACCACTTCCTACGAGGCCTCTTAAAGTTATTTGCAATACATTAAAAACATATATTTTACATATGCACTTTTACAAAGGTTTATTTCTTTAATAATTTTGTATACCGCCCTTCATCCAAAGATCTCAGAGCAGTTCACATCATAAAAATACAAAATAAAAACACAACAGACATAGGAAAAAACAAGAACAAAACAAACCAATCATGCACCCCCCCCCAAAAAAAAACACATTTAAAAGGACATAGAATGTTATCCAGCAAAAGGCCTGGCTGAATAACATTTTCACCTGGCACCTAATGATGGATAATGACGGTGCCAGGTGAGCCTTCCTGGGGAGAGCATTCCATAAACAGGGAGCCACTGCAGAAAAGGCCTGTTCTCATGTTGCCATCTGCCGGACCTCTTGTAAAGGAGGTGGCAGCACACAAAAAAGGGTCTCAGATGATCACAAGGTCCAGGTCAGTTTGTACTGTATAGGGATAGATAACACAACCCAAATAGTTACAAGTTTGCAGGGGTCAGTCTGGATGCTACACTGTGCATCTTCCAATTCTTGGGGTCCTCTGTCTGTGAAGGTAAAATGTATGAGGGGAAGCTTGCCAAAACAGTTCCCTTGTCAGGGTAATGGCTATGGCTGGCAAGGTAAGTACCATGATTTATCATATCCAAAGAAGTTGCTCTGTGCCATTGAAACACATGGTGGTACTTTTCCTCACCTGTAGGAAAACAATAGCAGAGTTGTGTGTCTGAGCTGGAAACTGGAGACAGAGACATGTCTTGCTCTCTGCTGAACTTTGGGGCTCCCCTGGTAACCAAATGTGTGAGCAGGGTCTACTGTATTGGGGTGTTAGTGCTGTGAACAGCTCCATCCCATGCTCTTGTAGATTTGCAGACAGTCATGTGCAGCACAAACCTAAGCACATATTAGGGAGCACCAGTCCAATTCTAGCTATGTCTACTCAGAAGTAAGACTTATTAAATTCCGTGAAGCTTGCTCTCAGTTCAGTGGGGTTAGGATTTCAGCCTGAGTCCCATTTACCTTAGTAGGGCTAACTTCTGAGGACTGCACAATTAGTTGCCTAGCTTGAATTTTCTGGCCATTTAAAAGAGAATATGTCAGAGGAGGTCTGCAAGTCATATTTAGGGGGTGGCAGAGAGGAGCCCCACACATTGACTAAAGGAATCCTACTTATAGATTATTGTGGAATAAAAAGCTAAAGCTATTGGTACCTGGCAAATGGGAAACTAATGTATAATTAGTCATTTTATTTACATTGATTTATCCCACTGGTCAATTCTTGTTTGCACGAACCCTCCTAAATGCTTATTATTCAAATGTCGTTCCTTTCAGTTATATTTCACAGGCCTCCTATGTGTCCTTCTTACCCACTGAATCCATTCATCTTATCATAATGAATTTAATCTAAAATATTATCAGTCATATCAGCATTTGTTTTCTGCAAATTAAAGTGGCACTGTGGCCTATTCAGAAATCTGCTGAAACCAGGGGCAACCATTCCATTGCTTCATTGCAATTTGGACCAACTCAAGGAGGTGTAAAATTTTCTTCATAGCTAATTTAGGTGACAGGCCTATGCACATCTATGTAGGAGAAAGCACCAACGGCACTTATTTCTGAGGGCCCCTCCAGAATGGTGTTTTATTCTGCAACATGCTCTTGGCACAATACAAGTTTATTAGTAGTGGATTTATTCTGCTTGAGTTTGTTCTGCGACATTTCTCCAGTGCTGCTGTCTGGAGGTGGTATAGAGCAACAAAAGCAGGACAAAAATGAACTGGAACATTTGTGCTATAAAGAGCTACAGAATTTCAGCAGGAAGTTATGGGATATGCACTGACTGAACACGAAGCAATGTGACTGCCATAAAACTTTCCCCGGTGTCAACAGTATTGAAAGTGGGATCCTGAGTGACCACCCTGAAAGCACCACGAGCATAAATAATCATGAATATGCATTTTAAAAAAAGAACATCTGTAAGGGGACTGCACTATAGGCCTGACTGGGCTCATGCACACAGCATGGTTTCTGTACGATAGCCACATTTATTTTCCTGATGGAAAATCTGTATTTTTAACATGGTGACGCTTTTCGGTGCTCTTTGGCCCCCATGGAGCCTTCAATGCGGAGTTCTTCAGGGTTTAATTTAATCCCTCATACTGTTTAATATCTACACAAAACCGATGGGTAGGTTATCCAGAGGGTTGGAGTATGCTGAAGACATACCGCTCTACTTCTCCTTTACATCTGCAAATATGGCAGTGGATGTGCTAGACTGATGTTTTGCCTCGGTAATGGACTGGAAAAGAGCCCCAAAACTGAAGCTCAATCAAGATAAGAATGAGGAACTATTGGTTGATGGTTCCCTAGACTGGATGGATGGGAGATTGCCTGTTCTTGGCCTCAGTGGCATGGAGCGCCTTCCATCAACTTTGGCTGATGGTCCAGTTGCACCCCTACCTGGACAGTTCTCTGCCTCCTCCCACAGACACCTTTAAGACCTTTACAGTGCAAAACCTGTGCAGGTTCTACACAGAAACAAGTCCATCAAATTCAATGGGAATTACTCTCAGGTATGCATAGGATCACAGCCTAAATGTGGTTTGGTCCCATGTTATGGTATGTATCACAATCTCATTCATAATCCATTGTTTTGGTTAATTCCTTGCTTGTGAGACACAGGGAAATTGCGGAATGCTTAGCATATTTGGAATACTTATCTAATGGCAGGGTACAGTGGAGTGTATCAGTTGCGTTGTCACCAAAAGGCAACAGACATTTGAGTACTGGGTATGCTTTCTTGGCAAACAAAAAACAAAAACCAGCCCATTCTAGCGTTAAGAGAGAAAGCATATTGAATGAGAGGATTATATACTAATGCGGCAGATTTCAACAGCTGTTCTTAAGGGGGCATTTTAATTCTCTAAAGTTATATGACTTAACATTTACCACGGAGGACTGAACAAGACACCAAAGAACATTTTAAAGCAAAGACAATGTATGGAATGTTATGGTTGTTCCTGAGACCCTTCAGTGAAAACATCTTCATGGTTAGCTAATGATCTGGTAGGCCTGCTAAGATTATAAGAAGAGTTCTCCTACATTAGACGAAAGGCCTATCTACCCCAGCATTTTAATTAGAAATATATTAATATAACTCATATAAAAAACTAAGGTGAATCTTGTTATCACACTCGTCAGCCCACTATGGGAAGCACAATTGCCCTCTCCTGTTCATGATAACTTGGCAACTGGCATTCAGAGGCATATTGCAGGGAATATTGCCATCACTACTGGGAACCATTGATAGCCGTATCTTCTTTGAAGCCATCCAAGTTATAGTGGTCATCACTACATAGCTGCCATAGTTTAATTACATGTTGTGTTGAGAAGTATTTTCTTGCTACTGTCTTATTCTGAGAGAGGGAGGAAAATAAGACTAAGACTAGAGAAGCAGGAAAACGTATCACTATACAATTTTGCCTAGTTTTATGCATGTCCACCTGTGCCATTCTATGCTAAACTTTTTTTCTAAACCAGAAAAGTCCCAGATTTCTTCCTTCCTAGGGGAATGGCTCTTTGTCATTTTGGTTGATGTCTCCGATTCCAGCCAAGTGAGGACTGCATGGGAAGGACTCACATAACTGACTCTGTCTACATGATAACAGGCCTTTAAAGCAGGAATGGGGAAACAGTGGCCCCCCTAGATGTTGTTGGACTGCAACACCCATCACCCCCAGACTGTCTATCCCAACAACATCTGGAGGGACACAGGATTCCCAGCCTTGCTCTAAATGTTACAACAGTGCCATGGGATTAACCTGGGGAAAGTAGTTCTCACACTGCTTTTGCAATGTCCAGAGGACATGTCACAAACCCAAACCGCTTAGAGATACGGTAGATATTCTGATAGAAAGTATATGCATTGTATGGGAGGGGGAGCAGCATAACAGCACCAGGTTCTTCCCCCTGACCCGTATGTGTTTGTTTGAATGAATGTCAGAAGCAAGCCTACACATGTAAAGTCATATGTGTGTATGGACCTCATCACTTGTACTCTTGTATCCTTCAAGACTCGTTTATTTGGCTTTAACTTTAACTCACCAGGAAGTGAGCCTGGCTATTCCTGGAATTGAATCTGTGTTGGATTCAGGAATTAGCATTCTACACAGAGACTGCCCTCAAACGCATAACAATACTATGTTTTTAGCTTAACTTTAGATATAAATAAATATCTGACAATAAATAAATAAATTATCTTATCTATATATCCATTTTGCTAGCATTAAAATAATTTGCAAAGAAGATGCAAACTCTGGAAAACTGGATAAAACTGCTGCTTGGCTTAACCCTCACAGATAAGCAATAAGGTTGGAGGTCTGATAGTCCTATACTGTTTCAGTGCTTTGCTGACCTCACTTTACACTGTGATCTTCTTCCCGCTAATGTCTGGATTCGCCATGGGTCTACTGATTTCAACAAGGACAGAACCGAGCCCTTTGGTTGAGATGTTGTGATGCAACTTTGTTCTATGGAGCTTGAATCTGAACTTTTTTTTTCCCTGGAAAGAGTGTGATGTTTCATTTATTGATTTGGGAAGTGGGGAGACTGTGTTAGAGGGTGACCTTGAAAAATGTGATAAGTGGCAAGAGTGCTGAAAACTTGAATCACAAATGGTATAGCTAAAAGCAGAACTCTCTTTATCTCTGTTGATATTGTGGGGTTAAGGACTTCCATGAGCCTTTACTCAATAGGCAGAAGCTTTTCAGCAACCACTGAGTGACCTGCTCTTCTGTCAATTTGCAAGAGGAAATATTCACAGCTGCAAGAGAGTCATACTGCAAAACATTAACTAAAATGTCCTCTAGACCAGTGTTTCCCAACCTTGTGCCTCCAGCTGTTTTTGGACTACAACTCCCATCATCCCTCGCTAGCAAGACCAGTGGTCAGGGATGATGGGAATTGTAGTCCAAAAACATTTGGAGGCACAAGGTTGGGAAACACTGCTAGACAAACTCTCAGTGTTAACCTGGTATCCTCTGGATGCCTTGGACTACAACTTCTCACTGGGGCTGATGGGAGTTGTAGTCCAAAATATCTAGACAGCACCAGATTGGGTTGTGCTCTGTCTATATACATGGCCAGGAGTGTAGTAGGATAGACCTTATCCCTGCACCCCCATAAACACACACACTCATTAGGGCAAATGGGGCACTGCTCCACCAACCTCACTTCTTATTTCTCCATGCTCACCTGCCTTCTTACTTACAACCAATCCAGGAGGTAGCCTTGGCTGCCTCCTGCCTCCTCTGTAGTCTCAGTTTTGCCATTGTAGAACTCAGTAGGGAGGAGGAGGAGGAGAAGGAGAAGGAGAAGGAGAAGGAGAAGGAGAAGAAGAAGAAGAAGAAGAAGAAGAAGAAGAAGACGACGACTTAAATGTAGTCCTAAGGACTCGGCTATACAGCTGCAAATGAAACGTTTTAAGTGCAATATACAATGTGACATTGGATGGCGATGGTGAGCCTTATGGAAAATTCAATGTATTTTTAAAAACGCATTTTCAGAACGGTTTTTATATGTGTGTAGATTCCACCTTATTTGGCTCTGCCTGTCACTGGCTTAGACTCCACCTACTGTTGGACTCCCTGCCTTCTGCCTCAGCAGAGGTTGTAAAAACTTCTGTGTAAAGGTATCATGACAAATGCTCAATAAGCAGGCAACATTGTATAATTGGTATGAAAGTTTTTCAAAGCATGAATGGTAATTAAAAAAGCCAGTCTGGAAGCCCCCTCAGTTTTTGCACACCTGGGCATTCAGCATCACAGTCAAAGTGGAACGATCACAGCTTATCGTTCGTGTGAATTGTTCCTGATCGGGATACACAGCTAGGCAATGGATAAAAATGTCTAGATACCATTCACTTCTCATTTTAGTGTTTCCCAGAAAGTTTATTTATCATTATCACCAGAACATTCAGCCTGATTAGGATAAAAGCACAAAACCTCCCTCCTTCCATGACATTTTCTGCATTAATTTGCTTTAAATTAATTACCTCTGGAGAGTTTGTCAATAGCATGTGCGCCGTGGTCTGCCTCCTTTTGGCCTCGGTGATTAAAGTCCTTCTCATCCGGCTGGAGACAAATTGAGCCTCAGCTGAGAGATTCCTACTTCTGAAGAGGATGTGAAAGGCAATGGAGATGGTTGCAGGACACGGTAATAGAGCAAAACCAAGGAAAATGCGGCCTACGAGGAGGAAAGCGTGAGGAAGGTGCTGCAGGCCATAACAGCAATGGGAACAGCAGAAGCTTGCAGCTTGTGAGAGGAGATGTGAATTACAGGGGATTTAAGCATAATAACTGCAGGAGGGACAGAGACTGCAACCTGTGGGAACATTGTTGAAGGGAAAAGAACTGCAGGCCAGCACAGCGGCGGCAGCAGCAGGAGCAGGAACACCAGAGACTGGAGCTTGTCAGAGGCCCTGAATAAAAGCTGTAGGCCAGAGAAGCAGTGAGAAAAACAGAGACTTTAGTCAGCAAGAGGGATTCTGATGGGAGAGGAGCTTGAGGCTTTGCAACAGTGCAAAAGGAATGTAAAACTGCCACTTGGCTGCTCAGGTTTCCGGAGAAAGGACCAAGTCTGATATCTAAAGGAAAGGGGAGGTTCGGCTGGAATTTTTGGTTTTACTGTTTTCTGACTGAGGTGACTTGGTGCCTGTATTTGATTGAGGCTGCAGCGGGTGGGCAGAATTAATTTATTTGTACATTAGTATTAATGCTTCTGGGCATGTTTATTTTTAAGTCTATTGTCGGGAGGTTCAGAGATTTTGGGCACTCTTCAACAATGTCAAAACTGAATAATTAATACAAGGAATAGAGGCTGTTTTTTTGAGCTAGATGCTGGATATTTAGACATTTTGAAGAACTTATTAAAATTAATCTGCATTTGTGCAAGTTGAAATAAAAGATGCTTGTCTTGTACAGGGGTTTAAAGGAAAATGCTGTTTTAAAAATTCATCTATTAAAAACACACAACAACAACAACTCCTAGTCATCAAAAGCTTTACTGAGATTATAGTTGAGAAGGTCGCAAGCCATCCTTTGCTCCAGGTATGGTGAACAGGAATCACTGTGTTATGCTGGAACTGCTGTAATGCTTTTTTCCGTTTGCTCCCAATACCGACTTATGTATTATTACAGGGTTATGGCTTTGATGTTCTCAGTTCAGTTTTGACCAACAGCCAAAACTAGCACTTGGAGTATGTAAGAGAGAGAGAGAGAGAGAGAGAGAGAGAGAGAGAGAGAGAGAGAGAGAGAGAGAGCAATAACTCCAAAGTTTTCAAAGAACTGACTGGGTCCCAGATTTAAATTGCATTTTACTACTTTAGTGGAGCTTGCTTCCAAATTTTAATAGACTTGCTGAAATAGAAAAGTTTTTAGCAGGCATCCGAAGCAGTATAATGGGCATGTCTGCTCAATGTTAATAGGCACAGAGTTTCAAAGCATAGGATCTGCCACACAGAAAAGTATGATTCCTCTTGAGTGTGGAGTGAACTTCTTATAGTATTTGAAAGAGCTCTAGTTCCCTAGTTTGAAGTGGTTGAGCAGGCATGTGGGGCAGCAAGGTGCTCCCTCAAGTAAAGTAGGCCCAAGCTGTTAAGGGCTTTATATACTACTGTATTTACTCAAATGTAATGCACACTTTTTTTGGCGAAATTATGTCACGAAAATTAGGGTGGACATTAGATTTGATGGTGCATTAGATTCAATTGCAAGCTTTAAAAACACCGCTGACATAGCAATACTTTTTTTGGTTTCAAGGTTTTGAAAATTGAGGTGGGCATTAGATTTGATGGTGCATTGGATTCACATAAATACATTTAACTTAGCCTGGTATCAAAATGGCAGCCAGTGCAGAGCTTTGCGCAAAGGTATAATATGCTGATAGGATCTCACTTTTGTCAGCAATGATGCTGCAAGCATTCAAACTAACTGCAGCTTCTGGACGGGAAGGGAAGCCCCACATAGAGTACATTGCAGTAAGCCAGTCTTGAAGTTACTGGTGACTGGACTGCAAGTTAAGCTATCCTGGTCCAGGAACAGCAGTAACTGTTGCATCAGTCACAGTTTGTAAAAGGTGCTCCTAGCCATGGGGGTTTCTGAACCGCAAAGCTGAGTTCAGGAGCACCTGCAGGCTGAGTTCAGGAGCACCTGCCCATCCAGGGCAGTCATCTCATTTATTTCTCCTGCATGGGAACTATGCAGATCACACACAGATCCTCCATCTTCCCAGGATTCAAGCTGTTGGTTTGCCCTTGTCCAACCCAGAATACACAATTTCAAGGATTATTTTGAAAAGCAGAAAAACAGTGAAAGTGGAATCCAAAAGCTTGCACCTCTGCTAATTGTTACATGGGTTCCTTGGTTGATTAGAGCTGCAGTCTCATATGCACTTGGAAATTGCTAAGGGAGACTTACTCTTGAATAGATTTGTATAGGATTGTGCTATAAGACTGCTGCACTGTTGCATTTAACCAATGGGATCTGCTTCTGTGTACACAGGTACAGTGGTACCTCAGGTTAATAACTTAATTCGTTCTGGAGGTTCGTTTTTAACCTGAAACTGTTCTTAACCTGAGGTACCACTTTAGCTAATGGGGCCTCCCGCTGCCACCGCCGGGCGATTTCTGTTCTCATCCTGAAGCAAAGTTCTTAACCCGAGGTACTATTTCTGGGTTAGCAGAGTCTGTAACCTGAAGCGCCTGTAACCTGAAGCGCCTGTAACCCTAGGTACCACTGTATAGGCTGAGCCTACATGTCTATACTCCTGTGCACACTTGCTTGGGTGGAAAACCCATTGAAGTCATAGAATCACATTACACTGATGTGAAATTATCCATCCATGTTGTTGCTTTTAAGCTAGAACAAATGTAATAGTTTACCCGTGTCCCTAAGAAAACATTTTGGAATACATCTTGCTATTCATTTGCAATTTGACCAGCAAAACAAGCTTTGTTGCTACACAGATGCAACTGTATGAAATGTGTATATAATGTATCCCAATAACAGAATTGGAGGATACTTGCGTCAAAATTTTATGGGATTGCTTTAGTAAATAATTTCTAGACCCCCTAGCCTATATTGGATATCTGCCGAATGAGACCTTAGCATGAGTAAGTGTCATTAAAAATATATTTGGTTCAAGTATTCTTTTCACATGATTAGTCATTTCTTGACAATAATGAGTTCTTGAAATTCATGATTATGAGATCTGCCTTGCCAAGCTGAGACTCACACAGCATGCTTATCAAAACAAGTAGTATAAACTTGGCCAAGGCACTGCTCTGGCCCAACCAATCGTATTTTTATTTCAAATAGCAAAATAACTTTCGAAGCCACTTAAGACTTAAACTTTGTTATTGTGTTTAAATAAAAACAACATTTCACACAGTATCCCTCCACACTGAAGCCAAAGTCAACAAAAGTTTGGTACCTTTCCGTCTGAAAAGATAATGGACTTATTCACACAAAGTTCACAAAGTTCCTCATCTCTCTCTCTCTCTCTCTCTCTCTCTCTCTCTCTCTCTCTCTCTCTCTCTTCTTCCCACCCAACATACTACTGCTTGCAGCACCTTTTCCCCTAGCATGCAAATCTACAAAATTGCTTGCCTTGGGGCAAAGTTCTAAAAGAAAACCATACACACATTTTCCTTTGTTATCCCTTCCCCGCTACGGTCACAAGAATTTTCTAATAGTGAGAATCACCAGACAGTGAACTGTGATATAATTAGGGCTGCGCTGAGTATTCTCCAATTTCAGTCTTCAAGCCAAAAATAGCAATGGGGGTGGGGGTGGTGCCTGTAAACACTTTGTTTCTGTGAACATTCACTTTTTTCTGGTATCTCATCGAATGGCCCTGCATGATTAGGGTTGTCAATCATGCAGGGAGCTTCCACAAGGATGGGGAGCTTCCCACTTCAGCAGACTGTCCATCAACTTGCAAAGGGCTGAAAAGGTTGGCACCATGGAAGCAGTGAGCATTGCACACCCATCCCTTGTATGGTTACAGTCATATGAAGGAAGTGAATTCCCAGATAAGGCTAAAGACACAGCCTTAGCCACATTTTCTCATTTGCCCTATTCCAAAAAGCCCACCTAGCAGTTCTGGCGGGGGTGGCAGTTGCTGCGTGGTGTCCTTCTTGCTCTCGCATGGCCAACCAATGACAAAATTCCTCCACTGGCCACACTGGGGGACAGGAGGACACACAAAAATGCTAATTGTCCAATTGCAGGCAAAATCAGAAGTGAGACTGGTGGGTGGACTTGGGTGAAGCCTCCCGCTGCCTGGCTTCAGTCAGGTCCACCTCCATGGCATTTAAACTGACTGCGCTCGCCCTTGCACAGTCTGCAGTCAACATCCCTCCTACCCTCATGTTTTGCCCTTTCTGAACGGAAATGTATAGTGCATCTACAAGACCTTGCTATGGAAATATTTGGTTACCATATTTGGGGCCTGGAAGGAATTTCCCTTGCAGACAAATTGGACCCACCTGGAGGTTTTGCCTACCTCATAACAATTATCACAATTTACTGGTGGAAAAGGGCATCAGGTTGGATCCTTAGTTTGGCATTTCATCGGTCAAAGTTTCAGGGTACCCTGCTAGAGGGGTCCAGGGGGGTGGATTCTGTCCAAATGCTCAGGTGGGCCATAGAACTTCCCCAATTGGCATCTGGAGGGATTACCCGGAATTGATTCACATCACAGGGTGATCCTAAAACCCAGAATCGACCCTGAAGGAATAATCACCCAGCAAACAAGTTGAGTGATTCGGGATGCACATCCAATGCCTATGCCAAAGCCTACTGACATCTGCAATCAATAAAGTTGTGGCCTTTTTGATCCCATGCTTTTGTCTTGCCATTATTTCTCCTACCCACCCACCATCCCCAACTGCCTGGGCACACTGCGCCTGGCTCCGCCATTTACATTGCGAGAAGACACTAATGCCCTTTAGGAAATTTTGTTGCTTGTTTTGCACCTCAGCTAACTTTTGTAAACAAAATCCTCAGTGTGTTAGATCTAAAGACGTCTGAATGCTCTGCTGACGATAAAAAGGGAGAAGCCCCATCAAAGGACATTCTAGCACCTGGTACTTAGACATGAGAAATGCATTCCTTTTTAATACCTAACATTCTGGCAGCAATATGTTGTTATAGGTTTTATTTATCTTTATTTTACTAATATAAATGTATTTGGAGCAGTGCATCTGAAGAAAATACAGACTATGTTTGGGCTTTGGATGCTAATTATATTTGTGAAATGCAGGAAGTTGCGCTTCTTGTATTTGTTGCATACCATTAATGTTCTAAGTGGGGCTTGCCCACATCTCTGAGGAGCATTCCTGATTCAGGGATGGCTCACACATCTTTTCCTTTGAACATTAATTACATGCATAAATACAGAAAGCATGACTTTAACTCCAAGATGCTGCGTACCTGTACTTTATTTTTATTTTTTTTAAAGGAGACACTCCATTGACAACTGCCCATATTTACTTGGAACCATCTGTTATACACATAATTAAAATAATGTGTAATGAGATTATTAGTGTACCGAACACAATCTATATATTATATAATTCATGACTGGGGGTAAAGTGGGCTAGGTGAAGGTGTAGAAATATCACAACTTAGGTTGCAATCCAATGCAAACTTACCTGAGAGTAAGCCCTAATGAATCTGGTGAGACTTACTTGTGAGCAGACATGCATAGGATTGCACTTTAAAGCACTTAGTAGCTCGACCCATTACAAAAGTAAGATCAGAGGGATCTAATATTGCCTATCTATCTATCTATCATCTATCTATCTATCTATCTATCTATCTATCTATCTATCTATCTATATCTATATCATCTATCTATCATCTATCTATCTATCTATCTATCTATCTATCAATCATCTATCTATCTATCTATATCTATCTATCTATCTATCTATCTATCTATCTATCTATCTATCTATCTATCATCTATCTATCTAACTCTACCTCACTCTCTATATATATCTAAATACATTTTCTGTTCTCCCATCCCCCTTGTCTTGAGTCAGATGGCCTCTTATAATTGCAGTATCAAATCTTTGCCTCAATTTTCAACTGCAGGTGATTTCAAATGATTAAAGATGCACAACAGGGAATAAACAAAAATGCTTACATGCAATTATTTTTAATTAGTATTTGGCTATAAAGTGTATGCCTTCATAAAAAAGTCTGTTATTCACATAAACATCTGTTACCATACACACAAGGAAACACACTGTAAGTCTGTCATCACATTACCAAAACAGAAAATACTAAGGAAGGCCAGACAGGAAAGCCAACACTTAGAGTTTTGAAACAAAAGATATAAGCATAACTGCCAAAACAGACACTGCACCACGCCTTTCAATTAAGGCAGTTGACAATCAAAGGAAGAACTGTTGCCAATGGAATTATACATGAAAAAGTTAAAATAGACGGAATTATTCTTTGAAAACAATAGAATTCCATAAGCCTAAGATGGTTTCAAACTCTTTTACTAATTTTGTACCAGCGTGCATAATCAAAAGGCTTCCTGTTTGTGTGGTATTCATCCATTTTAAAAAAATATTTTTTTAAAAAAATAATATATCATTTTTAAAAAGCTTGTTATTTTAAAAATAAGCACTTACACTGAATTTTGGCCTTATCCAGGGATTGAATTATTGGGCAGTGGGCTGGGGAAGAATGTGTTGGATTGATTTCAAAATGGGAGTCAGAGGGGTGATGGCTGAACTAAATGTTTGGCAAAGAGGTATATGGGAAACCTGTTTGTTGTCAAGCAGATCTGAAGTAGGGAGTGTGGGATGATTTGCAAAGGAGAAATGGGAGGAGGCATGATTGCTCAGCCTTTCCCAAGCCCACAGCACCTCCCCCCTAGACCCCTCTCCTGTAACTGTTTTCCCCACAGATGGTGTTCCCAAAATCCCAAATGCTTAGTTCACTCTCCAGGCCTCTCCCTGGATGTGGGAGGATTCCAACAAAATCAGAAATGGGAGCAGAAATTGCTGGTGTTTTTTTGTTTGTCCCATGTCCAAAATGGAAATCAATCCAGAAAATATGATCGGTATTCACTGCTACTGTTGCTTTCAGTCTGTACACAACATGTAACACATTACATAATTTGACCCCAGTGATCAGCAAGACAAATAACGTAGCTTTTGGTGGAAGATGAACTGTAGCAGAATGAAAATAGTGCAGCGTGCTACAAATATAAGGTCGAATGAAAAACAATGCCTTCTTACATCCCTAGTCATGACTTCTTCAGAAGCTAGAGCAGGGATAGTCAAGGAGGTATTCTTCAGATACTGTTGGATTCGAACTTGCACCAGCATCAGCCAGCATTGCCTATGGTCAGGAATGATGGAGGTAGTCCAGAATGATGGAGAGCATCACCCCTGCCACTTGCAAACAGCCATGGAAAGCCATTAAGAACTCTCTTCCTCACATGTCATTCTAGGTTATGGGCCAGTTTACAAGTGCTGGGCAACAGGGCAAAATCTACCATTTTCTGTCTACTAAGACCAAATTGATGGGACCCAGGTGGCGGTGTGGGTTAAACCACAGAGCCTAGGGCTTGCTGATCAGAAGGTCGGCGGTTCGAATCCCTGCGACGGGGTGAGCTCCCGTTGCTCAGTCCCAGCTCCTGCCTACCTAGCAGTTCGAAAGCACATCAAAGTGCAAGTAGATAAATAGGAACCGCTCTGGTGGGAAGGTAAACGGCATTTCCGTGCGCTGCTCTGGTTCGCCAGAAGCGGCTTTGTCATGCTGGCCACATGACCCGGAAGCTGTACGCCGGCTCTCGGCCAATAAAGCGAGATGAGTGCCGCAACCCCAGAGTCGGACACGACTGGACCTAATGGTCAGGGGTCCCTTTACCTTTACCTAAGACCAAATTGATGATGGTTGGTAGGATCCTGTTGACCCTAGCGAGACTCAAATGTAGTGTTAAAAGGGACCTCAAGGCCCAAATGTGCTGCCAGTCTAGCGTAGCACTGATAAAAAATAAATCCTGTGTCAAACTGTTGGTCTTCTTGCTCTGTCCTTCCCATCATCCTCATCCATTTGGGGAGCAGTAACAAAGCATCATTCAGCCGAGGTCTGGAAATAGGAAGCTTTATAGGAAATGGAGGAGTTGGTCACGTCAAGAGATGGAGTAGGTTGGAAGCTGCACTCTCACCATGTCTCATGCAATTGTGAAATTTTTATTATTTAATTCACTGAGCACTCTTTGTATAGTATGTCTGTCTTTTCCCTTTAGACAACTTTTTATCCATTTAAGGAATCCCCCTGGACAAAGTGAGTACTGTTATAGCTGTTTTGTTCTACTAGTACTACTGGATGATAGGAGAAGTCCCCGAAGAAAGGTAAGATATTAACCACAACAACATTCTTCTCTAATTTAGACATTGTGGGATAAACAACGATCTGCTGTGTTGTAGTCTCTTAGAAACATATATTATAGTGAAATGTATCCCAAGGGGGAAAAGTGTCAATGTGTCATTTTTTTTCATAAAAAGATAAATAATTTTTATCAATTATCCAGCAACATAAATCCTGAATAGTACAGGGGAATCCCTACTTACACCCGGGGACGGGGAGTAAGGAGTCCCTTTGTCTGCCTCGCCCCATTCCGCCCCTGTTCCACCTCGCCCCACCCGCTTCCGGTGCTGAAAATGATGCGTGTGACAGCAGGCGCACATGTGCTGATTGCATGCAAGTGGGGAGGAGCCTGTATTTAAAATGAAATTATTTAAACAGCATCAATCTTAATTCTACTATTCTGTTAAAAGTAAAGGTAAAGGGACCCCTGACCATTAGGTCCAGTCGTGACCGACTCTGGGGTTGCGGCGCTCATCTTGCATTATTGGCCAAGGGAGCTGCCATCCTTACTGTTCGGTTAGGAACTCTATAATCCTGTTCCCAACCCTCATTTTTTTCCACCTTTCCCCCCAGCTTGTTTGGTAACCAATAACCAAACAAGTCAAATAAACCCAAATTTGGAGATTTGGAGTTATCACATGTGGAGATGCAGTTTGTGCATCACACTGGCACTTTCTCTTGCTTCGTTTCAGCATATTTCTTCAGCGTAGCCTGAGGCTGTTAATCTTTTGCAGTGTTTCTTAAACTCAGTCATCACCTTATCTGGACCAGCACAGGTAGAGCCCAAGTGAAATTCTACAGCACCCTCCACAGATTACAGCGTAGCAAAGATGACCCTTTGCTCGAAAGCCGATTGGAATCCTTTCCAACTTGCCTTGATTTACTAGCCTTCTCCTGCTCATCTGCATTTCATATATCTTCCAAAGTATCAGAAATATGAAAGCCATACATTATGTGGAGGGAACAGCCCAGTTCATTATTATCATTTTTATTTATTTAATGATATAGTTTTTAATCAGGAGAAACAGACAGTTGAAATTGTTTATTGCAATCATACAATACAGTCATAAATAAACATTATGGTAGGTTACAAGTGTAACAGAAAACATCTGACATATATAAAAGGGAAAGAAAAACCCTTCTAAGAATTCCATATAAAAGAGACAGTGTTTGCAAATCAACTGACAAAGAGATTTTAAAAAATGGGGGAAAGGGTGGGGTGGAGGAGACTATTGTAATTTATTTATTTATTTTTAAAATGTATAGAACAGACAAGGTAAATTTCTTATTAAAATATAGCAGTGCATTCCTGACCCAGCTTGCAGTCCAATGCATACTCACTTAATAGCAGTGCTTTTTTCCCCTGGGGGGTGGGACACAGGGGTACACCTGCACCTAAACATTTTGTGAATCTAAGTTTGGCCACATTGAGGGGCAGTATTTCAATATGAGTAGGAGAATGAGAGTACCCCTAAACATTTTTAAGGGGGGAAAAAGCACTGCTTAATAGTATGGGCTCAGTGCTACTTATTTCGAAACAAACACAGGGATTTAGCTGAACCTCTCTGAAAGGAAGTGTACTATTTCCTGCAGACAATAGATACTATATGGAAGATATTTCATAGCCACTTTTGAGAGAATTCCAGTGCCACTACCTCTACTCAACCTGAAGTAGGAAAGCAATGGGACCCGCATTCAACAATGAAGTGGGATGGGAAGAGGTGATGGCGCTAGGAGCCATAAATTCAGGTGGCACTTCTTGTCATCAGCTACCATCACCCCTAACCATAGGTCATTCTGGATTGGGCTGATAGGAGTTGCAGTCACAACAACATTTGGAGGGCCACAAGTTAGCTACAGGAATGAAAATATATTATTAAGGGGCAGGATGGAGGATCAAGTTAAATGGCATACTGTTATGAGTTTGAGGTAGGCTGTATACCTATCCCTCTTCCAATTCCTGGATCTAGCATGGATTCAATTTCTGGAATAGCCAGGAGAGCTTCCTAGCGAGGTAATGGCCCTCTAAGTATGGACCATTAAGGTAACAAAGGAAGTGTGCCAAGCAGTATATGGGTGGGCATGGGCCCACTCCCTCAACTCACTGGTAGTTAGACAAAGGCAGAGTTGAGAGTTGAGGTGTGTGTAAACTAGAAGCAAGGCTGCAGGCTGGGCAGCTGAGAGACAGAACAGTGCTTGATTTTTGCTGGAATCCAAGGCTGTGGCTATGGGAGAAGCAAGACCCTCTTGGGTGTTAATGCTTTCAACCTCTCCATTGTAGGCTCAGGTTGTATATATGTGAAAATAAGCCATATATCATGAAGACACTGCAGTCTCTTCTCTCCCTCATTTGGAAAGAAACCAAACCCTAGGTAAGTGCCTGAAATGCCTGGAATCTCACACTTGGAAATTGGGGTGGTGTGCAGCAATACGCTATGTAGGTGCAGTCTTTGCGGAGGCAAAAGTATTAGCCGGAGCATCTTTGACAGCACCTATTTTAGCACCAGTGCAGTCCCTGCTTCAAGTATAATAGCAATCTGTTGCTGGAATGCACTGTTCATTTCCTCTATGTCACTGCACATGTCCCTGTGAAGAACGGTGGGCTGTACACATGGTGGATTGGCAACCTGCTATAACAGAGGTAGCCAATGCGGTTTCTTCCAGATGTTGCTGGATGACAACTCTCATCCCTTACCACTGGCCATGTTCACTGGGGCTAATGGGAGTAACACTCCAGCAACATCTGGAGAGCACCTCATTGGCTAGCCCTGCACTGCAAGATAACAGCCAATGTTTTTTCAGCAAACATGATTGTAAAAATGGTACACACACATAGGCACACATACACTCCCATGTTCATGCTAACCTCTTTATTTATCACTCTTTCTGAATTTTAGATATCAAGGGGGCAAAGACATCGGCATTCTATTTGTTTATCTTATTTAAAAGCATT
The DNA here is from genome assembly GCA_034641385.1 of Darevskia mixta. Classification (NCBI taxonomy): domain Eukaryota; kingdom Metazoa; phylum Chordata; class Lepidosauria; order Squamata; family Lacertidae; genus Darevskia; species Darevskia mixta. The sequence goes on along the minus strand of JAWWNH010000019.1, from coordinate 91,018 downwards.
TCTAGCCTTCTTTCACACAGTGCCATCTAGGTTTGGGAAAACAAGAGGCAGGCGAAGTTTTGAAAAACCGGAACCAGTTGGGCCCATGCACATACCAAACACAGGGCACTGCCTTAAACAGAGTCATACTCCACCTAGCTCAGTATTGTCTACACTGACTGGCAGTGACTTCCCATGGTTTCAGGCAGAGAGTAGTTGCCAGCCCTGCCTGGGAATTGAACCTGGGACTGTTTGCATGCAAAGCATGTGCTCTGCTTCTGAGCTATGGCCCCATCACCTCAATGATAGATGAGAGAGGAGTGGAGAAACAGTGATGATAAATAGTGGTGGAATTGATGTAAGAACTCTCAATGATGACTCCTCTCTTCCACTCCCATCAAGCATAAGGAGGCCTTTAGCTAGTAGGTAATAATGAGCACCTTGATTTATGCCTACAAACATTTAGATGACATTACTCATCCACCATGACATTACTTATGTGCTTCATGGAGGATAAGGATATCAGTGGCTACATTACCATGATGGCTATATTACCACCAGTATCAGAGGCAGTAGCCCTCTGAATACCACTTGCTAGAAATCCTAAGTGGGTTATTGTGCTCATGCACTGCTTGTGGGCTTCCAGAGGCATCTGGTTGTCTACTGTGCTAACAACATGTCGGACCAGATAGACCTTTGGTCTGGCTCAGCAGGGCTCCTCTTGTGTTACTAAATGTCATTTTACAGGATCTGCAGGGTGGTTTTGTGTGTATGGCAATATTATAAATATTAGAACAGGAATTGTCATCTTTGGTTCATACATTTTCTGGACTGTTTTTGATTAATCTATTAGCTATTTTTAAATTTGATACTAATAATCAAATTATGCACATTAGTTTTACACAGAATTGGCTCTTTTCTGTTCAGTCACAGAAACAAGTTCCTTGTTTATTTCACTCATATTTATATACGTGCCCATCCAGCTGTGCTCTGACTTGTTTTATGTACCATGTGTTGCGCAAATGAATAGCAGTTTTCCAGTTTTATTTCCATTTTTTGCATGCAGTCACCCAACCTAGATATTATTCCAGCTGTTAAGTGCATTTCAACCCCCTTTATTTTTTTTAATCATCCACACCGAAGGCTTGACGTTACTGCTGTCATTTATTATTATTTTATCTTCATCACAATCTGACATTAACTAACAAATGTTCCAAATGTCAAACTATAGCAGTGATAAAATCCTAGCATGCTCATTGTAGCACAACTCCTGCAGGGGCTGGATTCAGTCTTAACAGCAACAATAATTATCTCATAAACTATACACTATAAATTGTTTTCCACAATAATAAAGCCGGGAGACAAACCTCAAATTTGTCACTGAATTTCTTGATTGAAAAAAATAAGTGTGCAGAAACATGGCATTAATGAATTTGCTTTTGTTATTTAGATAGGAATAAAATCTTAAATAGGATTAAATTACTCATGAGTTATAGTTGGAAACAAGATTGATGATGTCCTCATTTGTTTTTACTGTCTTACATTAAAAAAACAGTGACTAATCTAATTGTTTTTTTTACTAAACATATCATCTCGTAATTCTTCATAAAGGTAATTATTTACTTATGACAGAGCAGCAGTAACAGTTGGAAAAGGCTTCACATAAATTTGTTCTTAGAACTATTGAGCTCATAGGAGCAAAGTGCCTACCATAGCCTTAATAACTGATTCTGAAGGATTCCAAATGAAAACGAGGGAGCTGCTGAAGGGTAAATAGGTTGAGGATTGTTGCCAAATTATGGAAAGTAATCCCCTGCCAAGCACCCATGGACTAAGGCATGGCTCTCAATAGTGCCCTGGTTCGCACATCACATTAAACCAAGGCTTTCTAGATCTGGATCCAAATTTCAAACTATCTCCATCTGCTTGGAATTTATGGTAGGGAGAGTGCTAGTAGATGGCCAATGATGGAACACTGTGACAGAGGAAATGCTCCATATTTCTTTCCGCAACTTGTCTGAGTAATGCCTTGTCAGAAAAAAAAAAAAAAAAACACACACATGACATGATATAATCACATGAGAGGTTCTCAGATGCTGCTCCATTTTATTTGCTGCTGTTTGCAGGGTCTTGGGGGGGAGGGAGGTTCAGAAAATTTCCATGAAATGAGAGTAGAATGGGCAGGATTGTCAGCCAGTTGCTCAGTTTAGGGCTGTTAAAAGGCAGCTGTATCTAAATCTAGACCTGAATAGTGTCTTCTCTTGTTCAGGAGCCCAGAGGACAGTACTTGAGTTGGAACTTCTGAGAATAAGTTGCAGATTAGGCAAAGAGAATAAGTCCTTGCATTTATATCAAACCTGAAGGTTTAATTTTGCTTGCCAGTTACAGGGGCTTATATTGCATAGCCCTATTTCCTTCTGTGCTTAATGCTTTGGGCATGCCGGCCAGTAACCTTCAAATCCATGGCTCCTGGCTCTTGTTTGAATGTTCTGAAGTCATGGTAGACTTGGGTGTCTACTCATATTCAGCTAATTATTTTGGGTATCGGTGTCATATTTATGCAGTCTGTGTATCCTAGAGCATATTTCTTTTGCTCCCATCACTCCACAGGAGGAAAATGTGTAGAAATATAAGGTAGATTGTGAAGATTATTGCCACCAACTTCTACCCAGAACAAAGGGGTGCAACACTGCCCTGTTCCTAATTCCTTTTGGTCTTCCGTAGTAGAACAGCTTGCCACGAGTGTATTAATGACACCATTAATGACTTGCTATTTCTATTAAGTGTGATAATGGAATGCTAGTCTAATTCAGAAGAGTAATGTCCATTCTCATCTGGTAGTGAAGACCATGATTCTGAAAACCACAGTTATGCATGTTGCAATTATGGTACTACTGGTATTTGCATGCTTTTTCAGAAGAACAGGGATGGCAGAACATTAACAAAACTGGAGCACCCCAGTTTCACTTCACGAATCTCAGAGTAAATAAATTTGCTAATTTTATCTCTTTGTCTCAGGAGTTCAAATAGCAGTCTTCCCATTTACTTTTGTTAGAACAAGCTATTGTAGAAAAACCAACTCAAATATATTAAAGAATGAATTTTCCTAATTGGATCAAATACTGGGCAAGAACTATGCAAAGTGCCAACAAAGTCTCTGGGTAATTTTGATTATGGGGGAAAAATTGAAAGAAAATCCAGTCAATTCATTGTTACAAGGTCACAGACTTTCCCTGTGTTCATCCACAAAGACGATTCTTTCATTTTCTCTTTCCTCTTCTTTTACTTGCCACGAACATCTTATTAACAATTTGTATAAATGCCTAATCCAGAACATTACTGCTACACTAGACTGTTGACTCCAATTTCATAAACGTGTAAGAAGTGAGCAAATTAAGTAGTATGAACTATGACAGTCCTCTGACACTGACAGTGTAGAGTCCTGGCCCACACATGCTGTACAGCATAATGATTACATTACAATCTTGTGATATTATTCAAAATGACTTCAGATAAATGAATGATAAACTAGGGGTTATGCTTCCTTTTATTACAGGGCTGATAAGGTAGCTAATCAGTGTCCAAGTATATGTCATTACATAAATTATGAACCAGAGTTTGATGTGAATTCCCCAACGAGACAGAGCCCGAGTGTCATCTGCAGAGAGACTAAAGGCTGGGAAGCGAATTCTGAAAACAATAGCCTTTTTGTGTGTTTTAACTGCATTAAGAAATTACAAAAGAAATGGCAAAAGATTGCCTTTTTTATATTTAATTGGACAACAGTTTCTGTTGTGATAAAGATGATTGGCTATTGCTTCCCTACTCCTAAGCAGTTTGATTTTCTACCTATGGCCTTCTAACCCTGCAGCCCTCTTGGTGGGATCCCAAGGACAAAAGAATGCATTGTGTCTCCCTTCTCCAAGAGTAAAGAGAGAGCTCTGACCTTGGAGAGGTGGATTTGATGTTAGATTCTCCCTTATCCCTGCTGTTGCATCTTCTTCAGCCTTGCCCCTACCTATGCTGGAAATGTGGTGTCAGTAGGTCCAAAAAGGGAGAGTGTTGGGTGGATTGGAGCAGGTTGGGTGCATGCCAGGGGAAAGGCTCGGATCCAAAGGACCCATAGGGTTGGATGAGCCATTGACTAAATGGGAGTATTAGCTAATCTGATCAATCCTGCCTCTAACATTTAGATATTCTTGCAAATATAGCACAATATTAGCCACAGACATAATGCTTCCCTCTTACAATATTGTAATTTCCTTTAATTTCTGAGTAAGTATCCTTACAACCACAAAATTACTTTTGAATAACATTATTAACATCAGGAAATTATGCACGCTTACTTGGGAGTAAGCTCCATTGAATTAACTGGAATTCACTTCTGAGTAAACACGCACAGGATTGTGCTGGGAGACTTTATTTTGATGAAAAGAGGACTTTATTCTAGAATCCAGTGAGCATTTACTAAGCCCAGAGAATTTGGAAGCCTGGGACTTGGTTTTGCTACAAATCTAATGGGCTCTTTCCACCCCCTTTTAACATATTTGATATGAAATTCAGATATAACACTAGCTAGTCTAAAGCTAAGCTTAGAATATACATGTCAAAATTGAGTTACAGAAGAATCGGGTTGACACAGATTAACAGTTGTATTTACCAAGTTCTATCACTGTGTCCCCCATAATCGCTGTGCTTGCAAAATTTAATTTAAACTTTATTCTGAAATAATATTGAAAGAGTGATTGTGAATTATGCAACCAGGAAAGAAAAGGGAATTTTCATTGTGTCTTTGCTTAGCTTTATCTACTTTATGCGAATTACAGCTATACTCCGATAAGTAACAACTAAGATTTATAATAGAACAAGCAACTTAGATATATATACTTCTCATAATTACAATCCAGTTAGAGTTTCGTTCCAGGATAAGATGAGATGTTGTTGGTATCCTGAGGTTTACAATATAATATTTTAGGGATGTTTCATACTGAGGACCTTATATAGAGAAATTTAGTCATGCTTAAGTCCAGTTGAAATGAATAGGACAAGTGAGGTTCATACTAGGTGTGACTAGGGCTGCCCCCCAGTCAGAACTCACCGGAACTCACCTCACCTGAGTAGACATATCCAGGACTGAACTGCACAAGACTGAGCTGTGAATCATATACCACCTAATTTTTCTCAGCTACAGCCCCCTGTTATCTGTAAGATGGGACTAATAACATTGATCTACCTTACAGGACTTGTTCATAAGGAATACATGAGATAATGTGGAGCACTCCAAACTCAAAAGTGCTACCTAATTGTAAATACGATTATTGCTTCATTTGCATCGAAAGAATTAGAAAAGGATTTGATGAAGACATTTTTTTTTTCTTCATGGGGTGAAAGCTATAAGGAATACAAACTGATATTCTTGTCTCAGGTTCCTTTTTGTGGGCTTGACAGAAATGAAAAAAAAAACATCTTTCTCACCTGTCATGGAAAGACACTAAACATGGACCCCTACTGTGTTATTTCCACAGCCAGACTTCACAGCAGACCTGCATTTAAAAGTTCTGACGTATTCACATAATCTTTAATTTGTCATTTTTAGTTTCTGACAACTGGGGATGCCAAACAAACAAGCAAAGAAACAAACTGTGAGAAAATGTGGGAAGCTGAGATTGGGGGTGGGAGAGTTTAGTTTAGGAGTGATGCTACTCATCATTGCTGAATAATCCAGTTTACTCAGGTTGACTAAACATTTTTTTTGAAATTTGATCATACCTACAAGTGGAAATGCTTTTCATATAGGATTGCATTGGCATGTAGATATTTGAGGGGCATATATGGAGGAACCCACATATTTAAGGCTTTCCAGAGCACTATTTATTGTTTAATTAAATGATCAAAGCATTATTAATTAAAACAGTTCAATGTCAGAAGAGTCCAAGATAGGAACAAAGGGCCAATAACAGATACTATAGATAATTAAGAAGGCTTAGGCATCCTGGGCAGTGGGATTTGTAACTGAAAGGATCTTCACACTCAGTTTGAAGATATGGCATCAAGGACCTCTTGGGAATAGTGCAAAGTAAATAAAAATAAAAATAGGGCGCTGTGAAATCACCCCATTTGCCTCATAATTCAGGTAGTACACAGATCCAATGTGCACCTCTCGAAAATACCACTGAGGGCAGAGTTCTCATGCCTTCCTTTTCAAGAAGCCAAGCCAGTAATTCTGGTGGGTTGCCAACCTTAGACCACACTTGCAGCTCATATGTGTGCTGTATAAAAGAGCCCAGCTGGATCAGGCCAAAGGGCAATCTAATGCACCATCCTGTTCGCATAGTGGCCCACCAAATTGCCATGGGAAGCAAGAGCACTCTCTGGACTTGTGATTCTGAGCAAATGTCATTCAGAGGCATACTGCCTCCAACACCATCTACTTTCAATACTGTCCCTCCATTTCAAAGAAATGCCACCAGAACTAGGAGCTGGTTGTGTGCCTCATTTTTGTGTTTGTTTGTGTCCCCTCTTTTATAGTAAACTATATTTATTTTGTGTTTTTAGCAATGTTGTAAGCTGCTTAGGGGTCTTCTGGTAACAAGAGGCCAACAAGTCGTCGTCATCATCATCTCAGTTCACTTCATTTTCTTTTCTGGTTTTTGTACCAGATGCCAAATCCTTCTGGTTGCAATCCTATGCATATGTACTTGAAAGTAAGCCCAGTGAACAAAGAAGAGCTTGCTTTTGATTAAAGGATTGCACTCAAAGACAGGTACTTGCTACTCAGGAGTATTTATGATGAAAACAACAACAATGTAATATATATATCCACCATAAGAGGCCTGTAGCCAAAAGGATCTCTCTCTCTCTCTCTCTCTCTTTCTATATATATATATGTATGTATGTATGTATGTATGTATGTATTTCTCCCCATACACAGTGGGCAATGCTGTATGAGACATAAACACATAATATGTATGAACACTAAGATGTATGCAAATATTTTTTTAAAATATATTCTGCTCTTTCCCCGGTGCTCTTAAAAGGATTGTTTTGAAGCACCAACTGTAGATTTATAATATTATATCCCACTGTACTGCATACATTTGCTAACAACAACAACAACAACAACAACAACAACAACAACCTTTACCGAATCCACACTATTGACAAAGCTGCCAAGAAGTGAGTAGTTGATATGCCTTTTTATTACTGCAGCTGCCTTGTTTTTTTTCTAGTCAAAATAAAAGAAAATCACAGGATCCTTAAAATAATAGCTGACAGCAGGTAGTTACTGAGAAATGCATGTCCCTGCCTCTTAACTTTGTAGCATCCATCCAGATGGCAGATTACAGACTGGGATCTGCGGGTTGGTGACAAATACATGGGTAATAGCATTCAGCTCGCCTAACTGTAAAAGTGAATTCACTATTCTGCTTTGATTGTAGACTTGACATATCAGATGAGAAGACTCTGCGGAAGAACCTGCCAGAGCAACAGCACAAATAAATGCCAGACACAAGTGCCGCTTGATGTGGAATTACAAACATTGTACCTATCATCAATTCAAATTTAGCTCAGTATGTAAAGTCTTGAGTTGTTGTTACATCACATGAACAGCAGGCTTGGAAGGCTGTTACTTGTTTACAGAGATACAAAAGAGGGTTTAAGCAGCCTAGCCCCTAGTGATTTCCTCTAGCAGAGCTGCTCCAGCCATTGTTTTGCTATGGGAAACAGGGAAGATTGGAATTTTTAAACACACACACACACACACACACACACACACACACACACACACACACACAGGAACAAGCACCACTTAACATTCTCACCTTTACACGCTCTCAAACCCATTGTATCAATTATTCAGGTTTTTGTAGAAGCAGATGTATTGATCTCTCGGTTTTGCCTGAGAGTACACAGTGCAATTTGGAAAAGGCATGGTGCAAAGATTCTTTTAATTCTCTCTGTGTTCCCTCTCATAATGGAGTGTGTGGCTCCCGGCTTATCTCACTACAGATTTTCAAACTGGTTCCAGCGGCTGCTTATGTAGTCCTCGAGGAGGTGAGGTCTTTCTGATGCACAAAGAGATCTAGCTGTGTTTCCCATTCACTGCATACTATGATTAGGAAGTCTGCAAAAAAGTGTGAGAATCCATCTCTTTTGTTGTGATGCACCTGAGGGCTACACACACACACACACACACACACACACACACACACAGATATATATATTTCCAGTTGTACACCTAAGATATTTGAAGTGTATACCTGTAAATGTCAAGTGTGAATGCAACAAAGATGTGTTATCAAACCTGTGTTACCATATAGTCACACTTATCGCAGGAAGCTTTGATTGGCTGCAGATGCTTATTGAGCAGGTGGCAAATCCAGGTCTGACTCTTCACAAGGCATAAAATAGCTCTGCGGCACCAAAACAGTAGGATAATACATTACTTGATGCATAAAGTGGTGCTGGGGGGGAGGGATATCTTCTCTTTCATAAACATCAGCATAGTTACAATGGGAAATATAAGTACAGTACTTTGTATTGAAGGCCATAGATAGGTAAAGGACTTGTTTTGCTTGCTGCAGATCCTGGGTTCAATCCCTGGTGTCTCCAGGTATGGTTAGAAAGGACCCCTGCCTGATAATTTGGAGAGCTGCTACCAGTCAGCATGTAGACACTGCTGAGCTACATGGATCAGTGGTCTGATTCTGTACTAGGCAGCTTCCTATATTTGAAGCCATTATCAGGAATGCATCGATGAAATGCCAACTAGTGATTAATACCACACTTGGTGCTGTATATTTCACATGTAGTGCTACAGTTCTGAAACATTCATAAGATTATGTTTACATGTTCAATTAATCTCTGAACTGGAATGCCATTTTGTTCTGCGTTTTTACTCCTGAATTTATATGAGCATATCTAAAGAACTGCTCATATTGGAAGCTCATTCCAGGGACAGTATAAATGTTTTCACGTAGAATCCATCTACATGTGTACACGATTGTTCTCAGTCACTCATGTTCATTAATTTAAGTGGGCGCACTCTGAGTAAAACTTAGTTGAATACCACCAATAGTCTTTGCCACAACTTGCCAGAAGCTGAACCAATTTAGAATCCATTGAATCCTTGGCTGATTCAACTCCACCCCTTCCCAGACCCTCCTCATTGGCAAAGCCCAGAATAGCAGAACTGGGAGGATGGACAGCTTGTGCCTCATCAAAATACTCTCCAGCATCATGGATCAGGGATTTTGAGTGCTATGTAGGACTTCAACCCTATCTAACCTTAGCTGGGAATAAGTTCATTGTACTCAATACACATGAGTTGTATTGAGCTATAGGATCGCACTGTAAAGTGCAAAATAAGGGATAAGGGTGAAACACACCACTTACCACTCGTCATTCATACCACAACATCAACATTAGCATGGCTAATCACAACAGCACAGCTGGTAAATAATAACAATAACAATTTTTTATTTATATGCCACCCATCTGACTGGGTTGCCCCAGGCACTCTGGGTGGCTCCCAACAAAATATTAAGAACACAGTGAAACATCAAACATTAGAAACATAAAAAGAAAACATACCAAGTATGAATGACTGGTTGAGTAAAGCTAAAAATGAATGGGTGGGTCTAGTTGAATTCATGTGTTGGGTGGGTGGGTGGGGGGTTGCAAGCAAGTAACAAACTATATTAAGAACACGCATCATGCATTGTAAAAAATGGAAAGTTACAAATAAAGCCATTTTATATCGGATTTTTCTCTGTATTGTAATAACTGGTATAGGTTTTCAATGCAAAGGTTCAGTAATAATGAGACAAGCAATAGAAGGTCATATCAATTAAGATGTTGCCTCATGTGCCTAAATAATGGAAAATACTTTATTATGGAATTCATATATGTAAAGATCAACTTTCAATGTTGATTGGATCATGTTTAGCAAACAAAGGTTGTAGCCCAATCTGACAATTGTTTACTCACACAAGTAAGTCTTATTGATTTCAGCACGTCTTACCTCCAAGTAAATATGCTTAGGATGTCAGCCTCATAAAGGATACAACCTACATCTTATTGAAATGAAAGCCAAAACCTCTGTTAACTTCAGTGTTCATAGATTTTACCTTAAATCAATAGCCACAGCAGAATGTATGACTAGCTTTTGTTAGGTACTATGAATGCTCAAATCATTTCTTTAGCTATTGTCTGAGCTGATGATCTTTGCTGATCTCTTCATATAATCATATTGGTGTTAAGTTCATAGTAACAATTAACTTGATTTTATCAGTGGTTATCTAAAACACAGTAAATGGAAATATCTGCCAAAAGCAAATAAACATATTAGAAGGACATGTTTAAATGATCTGGATAACCCTATGAGCCAACATAGCAGGTGGTAATATCCTGTTCTTAAATTACATTTCAGCAAGTGAACATAATAAATCCTCTTGTGTTATATTTCGCTAGTAGCAACGTATACTCACATTATTCTATTTGACCTCATTACTGCTAATCATTATCACATTTTTAATAGCTGCCACAATGAGTGAAACAGTTAATACAGTATTTCTTGCCGAAGAGAGCCTGTCAGGTTATTGATGACAAATTAAAATTAATAAAGAAGATCTGTGTTGAATTTGAGGGTATGGAATAACTCCGAGCATCCAGATGATTGGGAAAGGTCTCTGGGGTCCTCTGTGAAGAATAATGTTTTTGGTGTACGTGTATTGTCTTGAAAGCAACGCTAAAACTGCCAAATCTCTGCTTTTGCCTGGAAGACTTCCTGAAATAGGAGCTGTATTCTTTTGGCCCTCATCACATGTAATTTATTCCTCAGAGAGATATTTCCTGTTCTGTACACCTTAGCTTGGCGCCGTAATAATAGAATGTTTCTAAGGTTCTACAGTTTTATTTACCTCGGTAAGAACCTTTACAAGAGCAATCTCAGCCAAACATTGTTGGAGTCCAGATAATGTAACAAATAACTAAAAGTTCAATACAGCATTTCTTTCCACATACACGGGCTCTGCTTTTCAGTGCATTTACCCTGCGACTATTTACTTTAGTCCTTTTCGCTTTTTCTTTCCCCAAATCACTTATTCGCTAAGGGCAGTTAGAAAATCGTATGCCTCCCAGTAGTTTCCTGCATCTAAATTGTGCTACAAAATCCTCTTCTTTTAAAAGGTTTATATTTACATATCTTTTACATGTTCTCTATTTCAGATATTGGTGTTTATTAAAGGTGCCTGCTCTGTAGGGAACTGGGGAGAGAGAAAGTCATTCCCCACCTGGGACTTAGGTTCAAGGCCATCCTGAGGTCCTGAATTAATTGAATATAGTACTATTAGTTCAGTCCTTAGTAGACAGTAGTCCACATCATGGAATCACCAGACATAATTTTGACTGTGCCCAGGAGGCATACCAGGGAGACTGAATTATCTCTTTCCAAAAGAGAAAGTAGTCCTTTGAGGTCAACACCAGAGGTCATTTGTGGGTCAGGGAAACTTCGACGCTAGGCCTGTCCTGGTGAAGGAGGGGGGAAAACCATGTTCCAATTACTGTATGTAAGCAATTCATGCAGAATTTCTTTACACAAAGGGTTTTAGAAAGCAAAATGGCAAAACCAAGATCAATCTGTTACAGTACTGGATTATCAGAGAGGGAATGAGGAGAGACAAGAAGTGCATGAAGCTAATGTGAATTTAACTGGGCCAGATAAGCTTTGAAGGCTGGAAATAAACCCTTGCCTGGAAATAAGACCAACTGAAATCAACATCTTACTTTAAAGAAGGCATCTGTAGAATGGCACTGTAAAGCTGCAGCCCTGTACCATCCTAACTTGACAGCAGACATGAGAAGATGTACAGGATTGCAATCACCATACAATGATTTATTCCTCGTGTGTTTGGAGTGAATCCTGAATGAACCTTACATTCTTCGTTTAACTCCTTGCATTTCTTGTAGAGAAGTACATTACTATGTTTCACAAAGCAAAATTCACAGCTAAGGAAGTGGAAAGATGAATGGAAAACAATTAGGCAAATGTATCTAGGTAGTTATTCCAGTCAGCATTACTACCTCCATTTCAAATGAAAGGCTAAGTGTAGGTGTCATAATTTTAGGGATTTGTCTTATTTTTGTCCAGAGGCTAAGAAATACCATCCATATATATTGTTAATTTGAAACATGAACATTATTTCTATAGCGCAGGAAATAGCCATGCAATGAAAAGATGTCACACATTTGGGGTTTATGTCTGCATGTTGAAATATAACCTTCCTTCAAATGGGATTAAGAGGATGCTTAAAGCAAAAGTCGGTCACAACCATGTGAAATTCACATGCTTGAAAAATACCTGTCAGGATTGCTCTCTGTCATTAAAATGTAAAATAAAATATAGAAAATGAGGAATTAATTCATTTAAGCATTTTGCCCACCCGCCTTTTACTTTTCCGCAGTCCTCATGGGAATGATTCTTGAAGTGTATATCACCAGCAGACTTATTTTTACCATTATTTTTAACTTAATGAGTATACCTTGCACATCAGAGAGAAAGCACAAAGGTTAAATTTTACATTAAGATCACATTGCAACATGGCATGCAAATGTTCCTATGCAAATGTAAAGCTTCTGGAAGATAAATGTGTTATATCTTTAACCAGTTAACTATGACTGTGAAGTATGGTGCGAGATGCTCAGTGGTTTCATTTTTATATCTTTCTTGTAAATAATGCATAAAGTATGTAGATGTTGTCAAAATATGATTAAGCTATTAGCGTTATAGTTTTCATAGTTAAGAATGTGTTCGGCATACAGCTCCTAATAACTCATTTCTAAATGCAGAGACCTTTATAAAATATTTCTTGTTCAAGTCAACACTATCATGTGACATAATGATTTTGCTTAAAACCAAGTTAAATGAGGAGTAAAATTAAACAATATTGCATGAATTGTGTTTGACTAATTTTGTGTCACATTATATTAGCCAGGCTTTCAAAATATGTGTTAATGACAAATAGGGTAAGCCCTTAACATACTTTTTACATCTGTAAAATCACCCTTAAGTCATTAACTTTTAAAGGTTCATTTTGTTTGCAGTTTTTGTAGCCAGTGGCTTTTTAGTGATTACTTTGGTCTGTAATGCTAGATGCGATAAAAAATATTTTACATAAGTCATTGAGACTTATTGCCAGCGTTTGGGACATGTCTATGCGTGCTATAACAATATCTAATAATGGATGAACTTTGCAGTTTTGAAGTAAACACCACTAAGGGGGAATTTTAAATGCGAAGGTTTCATTTACATAAGCAGTGCTCTTAAAAAATTGAGGAAATTTTGAGTCAACAGGATGATTGCCTTAGGCTCTGATCCACCAGCTGCCAGTTATACACAGATATCCTAATGCAGTTAAAATAATCCATGCATGGCAACAGGCTCCTGTGTACGCTTTGTTCTTTGGATTGGGTCCACTGTGCATCCAAAATGGAACTCCATGAAAACTTTCACACCCAGTCGCAGGAACTACATGCACAATGATTTGTGCTGGATTGTAAACAGAATATTTCATCTAATATATCATTAGAGATATATGGACATTCGCCACTATGCAATTGAAACTGCTTGAAAAGGAGAAGCAAACCATTTAGAACAGGCTCTCAATTTCAGACCTACTCCTTCCAATACACAGAACATTGTGTAGCCAGGAAGAAGTGGCCCCCACTTTCCCATGAGAATCAATGCCCACATAAGACATTTTATGGGGTTCAATAGAATTCCAGAAGTTGTAGCCATCTTATTCTTGTTGGGACAGGGTCTTTTTTGTTACAGCACCCAAATAAACTTCTCTTTTGCCCCTTGCAGTTGGTTCAGTGCATGGCCAAATCAGCAACAACTCCCCAAACTTTTTATTCTACCATATTGATGCATTATAATTACCCCTCCCTTGTGTTGAATTGTACTGCTTTCTGTTTTCTGGTTAATGTTAAATTGTTGCCACCCACCCTAGGGCCTGCTAGTGAAGGGTGAGTGATATTTTATTATTGTTATTATTGCTGCTGTTACTGCATTTTGTTTTACTGCCTATTTTATTGTTTGGGTTTAATTGGTTTTAATTTTGATTGTTGGTTAGCCACCTTGTGGTCACTTGTGAGATTGAGGGTCAGGTTATAAACATTTTAATAAACTAAAATAAATAAAAATGAGCATAGACTTTCTCTATTTGGGGGAGAGGGGGAGAGAGAGAGGTAGGGAGAGAGAGGTCACCAAACTACTTTCTTTTTTTCCTTGGTAAAACCAATGCTTATTTATTTATTTCATTTCATTTCATCTCACCACTCTTGGTAACTTGATTTACCTAGAAAAAACAATTGAGCATTAGTAGAATTAAAATATATACACATAAAATATCACATGTCGATCAATACAATAAAAACATCACAGAACTAGCCCTTTCCTTAAAAGTAAGCAGCCCTGATAGAGAAAAAAGTTCCAAAGAGCTGATTGCAGCTAGCGGCTGATTCTGTAGGTTCACCTTATCGGTACTTAATAGCAGTCATAAAAACAGGAAAAATGAAATTACAACATAATAAAAGCACCACCACCATCACCACCACTATCATAACAGAAAGTTGTTGTTGTTCTTAAAAAACACAAGTGGTATAAAATACATTCCATGGTGGAATATAAGACACATATTTGTACCAAACATTCATGAATGTTGCCAAAAAACTCATATTTGTTGGGAATGTGCCAACCATGAGATTGACCAAACTACTTTATTAATAAAAAAAATACAGGCGTGGACTAAAAATATAACTGAACAAAACTGGAGCTAGGAAGTCTTGGTAGTGGTGGCTTCTAATGGAGACCATTTCTTCTCCATTCAGCCTGGCCATGCTGACTGGAGCGGATGAGAGCTGTAGTCCTAAACATCTGGAGGGCACCAGGTTGGGAAAAATAGAGCCATAACCATTCTGCGAATTCATAACAGTAACAAGCTAATTTTTAAAACAACATTTTTTAGTCTTTTTGGGTGTTGATAGATTGAAGCCCCTCTCGGTGTTTATTACAATCATAAGCACTCCTCACAATCAGAATAGATGTTCGGTAAAGACCAAATATAATCTAGGCTCTGCATAAGCTTTGTGAAAGGTAATTCAAGGTTGAATGCTCAATAAATAGGTCATCCAGAGGAGCCTATAGACAACAGCAGCAATGAGGAGGAGGAGGAACAGAACCAGGGCACCCCAGGGATTGGCAGTGACCCCTCTTGCCACTAGGACATGGCCCCCGGAAGAGGCCCAACTGTGCTGATTTTGGTCCCGCATGTGTGTTTCATAAATATGTCTGAGTATGGAAAAGCTTGTATAAAGACTAAGGAAATAAACATACCAGCTGTGGTGAAAAGCTAGCAGAAAAAGAGGTATTTCCTTACAGTGGTTTTTTTTGGGGGGGGCAGGGGAGGCGTGTGGTAGGTGATAAAAGTTTTAGATGTCACATACACTCCACTGGGATTTCCAACATGGTGGAATAAATACAAACAAACAAAAAGAAAAGTTCTGAACACCAGGAGGAAGTTTCTGTTTTTATGTTTTTTTAAGCTTACGGCACAGAGAACTATTGCTTTAAAAATCCTTTTAAACACCCTTCATGGTGAACCTCTAAAAGTTGAGAACAGAGGTGAGCAGCTGGCCCCACAATCACACAGTTCCACTCTAGAGATAAGATGATTTATGATGCAAAAGAGATATGCCAGGTTTTCACTAAGGCACAGAGTATTCCTTTGACACAGTTTCCTGTAAATCCAGTCTGAGGACATTGAGCCACCCCTTAGATTTTAGGGCCCATCCCTGCGGACTCCGATGTGGAGCTGCAGTTTGAACATGGTGAACTACTACTTCTTTATATGCTGAGAGATCCGATATGCCCTAGAGGCTACATGCTGCTGAGTAATTATGGCTGCACAGGCAGGTAATGAGATAAGGACAACACAAAAGGGTGCAGCGAGGAGGACATGTTGGGAAGTGTGCTGTTCTTATCCTTCACTCCTTTAGTAACATCTTCATTCTAACCACCCTATTCTCATCCCAGGAAGTTCATCTAAAGGATTTTCCCTCTGGAAACATGTCAGAATAAAGGCTACAGACTTTGCATAAAACATATACAGTTGTACATAAGGTGCTCGTCGCATCTTAATGTTGAACCTCACCAGAGAGCAGGCCTCTCAAATACTCTCTATTCTACGGGGCACTCTGCGCTTGGGTGGGAAAATCGAAAGCACTCAGTAGCACTACCCTGTTCCTCTCTCTTGTGTATACTTCCATATTAGCTGTCTGGTTCTTCTTACCTGTGGTGAAGCATCCAGCCTATTTCTGATGGTCTACGTTGTCCTGTTTCATTTTGAATTTCCACAGAGTATTCAACATAGCAGACAGGAGAGGGAAAAGTGGTGGGAAAATATGACAAAGAAAAGCTACTAAAGGACTAAAATCTCTGTTTTCAGAGAACTTGGGAATAACTTTAGCCAGGGGAATCAAAGAGGTCCTGCCTCCATATTTCAGTGGGAGATATATACATAGGTGCTCCACTTGTATGGTAATGGACCTTGTTTACTCCTGATGTATTTTCTGAGACACTTGCTGTTCAAACCTTCCTCCAAATGCCTGACTTTGAACAGGGGTCACTGTTGTAGCCCTTGTCGTCGTCATCATCATCATTTAATTTATGAATTGCTTCCTATGAGGCATATTGAAAGCAATTTCTAAAACAATAAAAACTTACATAAAACATGCATTATTAAGCATCACTGAGGCAATGGCCAGGTCACTATCCAGTGCTACTAAGTCTTATTCATCCTGTGGTTTGCAACTAGCCCAATGTTTACATAATACCAACAGTGTGCTAGGTAGCACAGAGAGCACAGAAGAAGCACAGTTAGGCTTCTTGTGGATCTGCAACATTTGCAATGATGCACACAAAATGGTTAATGCTCTCCCCATCACTACATCATCATGTTTGAAAAAAAGCTCTGCCTATTGAATTGCTGGCTCTTATGCACCTGGCTAGATATTTGAAGTGCTTCAAACTTCAATAGCCCTTACTTGTAGACCTATCCATCTATTGTGAGTGAGTACAAAGGACTTGTTGACTGCACTCTGAATGGCTGCATTTCACACTCATTGCAGACAGTACAGTCCTGGGATAAAGTAGTTCTTAGTTACGTATGGGCTATGGTCATAAAGCAAGAGTATGGAAATCTGCTGGGCAAAAGTGTTCTAAGAACTAGCAGTTCTGCTATGGAATGGAAGAGTCGGCTAATTAACAGTGAATTTTGACAGGCTGCTATCATGAATGTTGAGCAAGCACATTAATATGGTTTGATGTGAGTGCCCTATAGTTTCTTCTCTCTGGGGTCAACCACAACTGTTTCTATACATGGAATTGAAAGGGGTTCTTGCTTCAATAACTCTGCAAGGTTCAATTGTTGAGAATGGAATGTATTACCAGTGCTTCTCTTCTGCATGCACAATGATGAGAATTAACATGGCATAGGTAGGTCCAATGGGATGCGGGTGGCGCTGTGGTCTAAACCACTGAGCCTCTTGGGCTTGCTGATCAGAAGGTCAGCGGTTCGAATCCCCGTGACAGGGTGAGCTCCCATTGTTCGGTCTCTGCTCCTGCCAACCTAGCAGTTCGAAAGCATGAAGTGCAAGTAGATAAATAGGTACCACTCCGGCGGGAAGGTAAACGGCGTTTCCGTGCGCTGCTCTGGTTCGCCAGAAGCGGCTTAGTCATGCTGGCCACATGACCTGGAAGCTGTACGCCGGCTCCCTCGTCCAGTAAAGTGAGATGAGTGCCACACCCCCAGAGTCGTTCGCAACTGGAACTAACGGTCAGGGGTACCTTTACCTTTACCTTTAGGTAGGTTCAATGGCTATTTAAGCTTCACATAGCAAACTTAAAGATAGCTTTGGATGTGCTGGAAAGGCAGAAGTATCTTGTGCTTTGACATGATGTGCAGTCACTGCTATTAACTTAGGAATGCTCCTGAGGGTGGAATATGCAAGCGACATATTCATCAGAAACCTGGTCATCCTTGCTGCAGAACCTCTGGAACCTGTGCAACCACTTATAGGTGAAGTACTTTGTACTCTTAGATCAAAAATGGTATAATGAAGAATGACTCAGTGCCAAGCTCCACGTAGTTTTTGTAGCAGAATCATTGCATTCTATGGGTGCAACTGGAAAGATGATGCCTGATGTGGAGTCAATGCTCAGGTGAGTAGGGATGGGTGCTCGCTCTCTTACTGGGTTAGCAGTAAGTCTAAGAGTCCTGACTAGTACAACTGGGGATAGCTGTCAGAATTTCCTGCAAGGCTGTGGCGAATGTTCAGGGTTCCTTAGCTGGCCAGTTTATGTAAAGAGGCTCTCCCAATGGTGGAAAGTTTAAAAACTTGGTGAAATTGGAGTATACAGAGACACCATAAAGCACATTAGGATGCACACATGTATGTATATATGTGTACGCACATATATATCCCGCTTGTTTCCCTGGCAGGAATTTAGAAATAATTACTATAATCTAAATAGGTATGAAATGCTCCTTTCCTTGGGAGGGGAGATGATCAGGTGACCAGTGTGTGACTTCTCAGGCTGCTGCCCAGCTGTTAACGATTGATGAGCAATCTCAAGCTCCCTCCTTCTGGTTCTTTATCTTTAAACCTGGACTAGGCAGCTCTTCAAACAGAAGATTGCCTTCTGTACCGTAAGACATGCGGCCTCCCTACTTTTACAGTGTCTCCTTGACACCGATATGAATAAATGCACATGCACATGCTTTCCAAGGCTAATAAAAGGCTGCTGCTTATGGTTTTGCAGGTGCAGAAACCGAGCTGTGAGGTCTGGAAAGGACCGAGCATTGTAACAAGCGCACAGACAGCACAGTCTCCTTGGTGTTTTTGCTGAAGTGTAGCCTGTCACCTCACAACTACATCCCTTGAAAGTAGTATAAAGCTAACTGTATCCCTCTTACCTACAACCTGTGCTAAATTTCATTTAGCTCCATTGAAAGGTTCAGCCTCTAGGCCATGCGGCTGCTGTCATTGAGTTTGGAAAATATTTGTTCCAGATCTAAGAGGTGTGCTTGCTGAAACCGAAAGACAGAATCCAATCGGCACAATGGTTGAAACACTGGAGGTGTGTGTGTTTGTGTGTGAGTAGTTATATATAATGTATGTATTTGAGAAACATCTTTCCAGTAGCAAAAGTTTGAATTTTATTGGCCAAGTAATATGGGGTAGGTAGAACTCTTTTGTCCTTTACTTTCTATGTAGAGTCAATAGAATTACTCTCTCCACACAGCCTTTTTATTGAGCTGAAGCTGTGCTCATGTATTCTTAAGACTTATCTCTTTGCGAACCCCCACAAATAATGTCTGTACATTCTAAGCAATTATATAGTTCTGTTTATTTAAGAGGTTCATTTAGGCTCAGTCTGAGTATGAATGGATTTGCAAAGATGAAGGTGGAGCATATTAAGCAGAGAACTATGGTAATACCGTTTCCTTTTTCTTTGGAGTAGCACATAATTCAATATCAGCCAAGGTTTGTCCATAGGGCTTAAATCTGTATGTCTCTCAGCAGCGACACTTGAACAAGATCTTTTGGATAACCATAAACAGCTTTTATTCCTTTGAGGCCAGCTCTTCATTTGTGAAGTTTACTCCTGCCTGGACCACATGGGGGTTTCTTCTGATGTCCAGCAATTGGGTGTTTGATGTGAGGCTGTGCTTGAGGCTCCCATCTTGGGTGTGCTTGTTGCATCCTTCCCCAGAGATGGTCACGTCACCAGGACATTACAGGTGGCTATAGCAGGCTACACTGCTCCATACTTTCAGCTTTCTGTATGCTCAGAGAATGTGACCTATAGATAGGACCACCTTACTTCATAAGAACAACAACTAATATTTGGCATGAGATGTCTCTCCATAGGCCACATGGCGCAAGACTGGCTGCTGGGTCCTTATATGGAACAATCGAACTGTTCCTCAAGTCAGTTAAAGCTGTGAAGCTGTGGCCTTACTCTGGCTCCAGTGTGTTCCCACCACTAGTGTCTGAAGCCGACGAAACACGATGTTAACTACAATCCATACGTATCCTGTAGTTTCTTGAGAAATGCTGCTGCTTGATGCATTTTGCCTCAAACCAGCTTCCACATACTTTTGTAAACCAAGAAATCTTTAATAAAAATATTTTTTTTAAAAACAGAAAAAAGAACCAGCTTCCAGCCACTTGGAAAAAAATAAGCAGGGGTTAAGCCTAGGTGTGTACTTTGTAATCATCTGTTGCGCATGCACAGATGATGGATTAATTGAACAGGAGTTCGGCAGGGGTTGTAAGTGAGGGCAAACACATCTAGTAATCTGCTAATGGCATGTATCACAATGTAAAACGTGAGTTGAAATGCAGCATGGGTACACAACCTCATTGTGTTTTAAGATGCTAATGTGTACATGTCCTTCCCCTAAGAGTGTACAGAGTCTCTTACACACTAGAGCAGAACATTCTGGCCCTTATCAGTAATTCTGTTCGCTACCACTTTCTTGAAGCATAATAAGGTAAATTAAAGGTGGTGACGGTGGTGGGAGTTAGCCTATGCCTTATTGTTCTTTACAGGGCTTTTGAGCCTATATAAAGCAATCCTACTCTGAAGTAAGTTCTATTGAGCTCAATGGGCCTTACTCCCATGAGCATGGAAATGGGATTGTTCTGTTAGGCAGTAAACTGATCTACCAGAGTCATACAATAAAGGTCCTTTATTGTAGTCCTGGGCCCCAATAGGAAAGTTAGATTAATTAGCAACTGCTGTATATTGTAACACAGACCAGTTCCTACAGAGGACATGAAAACCTGCAGTCCTAAGCACATACCCCTGAGGGGTAAAAAAGAGAGCTAGCTGTGGGTGGGTTCCTCATGCTTCCTAATACAGCACATGCTTAAAAAAGATCAACTACTGAGCAGTTCTTCTATTTAATTAAGCAGACTAATATCAAAGCAGTTTTTTGCATTTAAAATTCGTGCTTAAACTTCTCACAGATTAAGTGGGCTTAAACAGTTGCTATTCCTGACTTTAACAGCATTATAAAATACATTAGAGATTGAGAGGATAAAATTCTGCCATGTTAGGTTATAACCTAACTGCTATTTGCAGTTGTAAGGACTACTAATGGCACAGGGACAAGATTTATTACAGTAAAGACATCCTGCTTAACATTAGCTTTGTCATTCCATTAATAATGACTGCTTATGAGCCATCTCGTTGGCATCTTTGTTGTCCTGAAAACTTAAAACTCACAGCACAATTCTTTACGATGTGCTACATTGCCCCCTCTGGGTATTCCTGACCATTATCCCATTTGGTTATATTCAAAACTGCTGCCTCCTGAGAGAGCATTAGGGATGACCTTTAACCCTGCAATATTCTTGGTTCAAATGGCGTAATAACATGTAGTGAATATTTACAAGCATACTTATACCATAATAGAGTACTGCTGTGAACATTAGCACATATTTTCTGCTCAATCAGGCTTTGATGTAGAGCTTGCCTTGCACCCTGGAGAAAATGCAGTCCCCAATAAGCTGTGCTAGTGAAACACCCTTGAACCTAAACAGCTTACATAACATAAACTGACTAGATGCAGATTAGCAAGCAAACATATACATTTGAAATGTTGCAAGTCCCAGTAGTGTGTTACTAGGCTGCATAATGTCTTAAAGAGTCTCCCCACTAGAGAAATAAGTGAGAGGGAGGCACACTACCTTACTAAGTACCTGGGCTTGTAAGCAGCAGCTAAATGGTTTGCAAAGAAAGGAAAAGGAAAAAAAGAGATGATCTTATCCATGCAAAGAAAATTAATAGCCATAAGCAATAATGACAACAGGCAAATTATTTCCATCTTTCTTCATCTCAGTCAGCAGTTTCTATTACATAGCTATTCTTTCCCCAGCCTTCATCTAGGGTTCTTGCCACACACTTTCTAATATAACATCAAAGGCTGCTAGCATCACTTTTACAAACTGTGCTCACTTCCTAATCACCCTCTTAATTTTTTTTGTACTCCCAAGACCAGAATTTCAACTTCAATGCATTTTATAACGTGACAGTTGTCCTGACACTACAATGGTCTCAGGCTTGGTGCATAAATCCCAATTTATAGGCAGCCCTGTGGTCCTGTACTGACCAGCGGTGTAGGAAGGGGGATGTGGTGGGTGCGATCCGCCTCGGGTGTCATCACTGAGGCGGGTGACAAATGGCAAAAATATGAGTTTTTAAAATAAAAAACTTTTTGGGCTCACAAAACTTTTTAGTTCAGTCAACAAATGCAACAAAACACAGCTGGCACTAGGCGACGCACCGTGAGGGCCAGCACTTACTGTGGGGCCTGCAGCATGCCTGAGTCATGTGTCTCTCCTGGGAGTGACATGGTGGCTTGGGCGCCTGCAGGCTCCGCGCTGCCTGAAACAGCAGCGTGGGGCTTGCGTTTGCCCACCGCCTCTCCCTCAGCCGCTCTACAGCTGAGGGGGCGGTGCGGTGGAGACGCTTTGCACAGTGCGCCCTGCCCTGGCTCGCCCCACCCCCAGGTGGAGGGTGCATGCGCCACCCTGGGCACCCGAGCGGCTAGCTACGCCGTTGGTACTGATCAACTGATCAGTCACTACAGCCCAGTTATTGTTGGAAAAATGCTCTGGGGGAAATGGCGACCCCCCCCCGACCTCTGAGCGTCTCCCAGTAGGCACGTCTCTGGAATGGCATGTCCCTTCATCTCCCGAGTGCCTCTTTGCGACACTTTTCATCTGAAAAGTGCACACAAGTCTTCTAGCATCATACAGCAAGAAGAAAGAAACATCTGTAGATCTAAACTACATTTTATTTAGATTCTATACAGACAATCCATAATCACGTCTGTGTTTTCTAAGCTCTGGCAGAACAATAACTGTTGCATACTACAAAAGTGAAAGTACAGTTACAATAACACGCTCAGACGGAAGAGATAAGACAGTCTTCCGTTCCCACACTCTTCTCAGACATCTCATGTGATTTATACTAATCACACCAGCAGCATCGGCTGCATAAAAATCCTAACATCCTCCCCCATTTTTAGGGGCATGGGACTTTGGATACAGGCACAGAGTTATTTCACTCAGAATGGTTCCCCTTTCATTTCAGCAGAAGTAGTGATCTGCACTGGAATGTTGCACAAACAGCTAGATGGAAAACAATGCAGACTTTTAAGCAATAGAACTTGCAAACAGATGGCATGTGAATGCAGTGTTATCAAGAGGGGCCAAGTCCTAGTTTTCCTGGATGATGATGAAGAAGAAGAGTTTGGATCTGTTATCCTTTGAGAAGGAGTCTCAAAGCAGCTAACATTCTCCTTTCCCTTCCTCCCCCACAGCAAACACTCTGTGAGGTGAGTGGGGCTGAGAGACTTCAAAGAAGTGTGACTAGCCCAAGGTCACCCAGCAGCTGCATGTGGAGGAGCAGAGACGCAAACCTGGTCCCCCAGATTACGAGTCTACCACTCTTAACCACTACACCACACTGGCTATGACCGTCTGGCATAAAGAGTCTATTCTACTCATATACGGTAAGCTTCCTGCATGATGTAGAACCCTGGAAAATCAAGCTTCTACATTGCAAAGGCAGCCAACATGAATAATGAGGCTCCATGGTGCAGAATGTTGCCCTCAAATGTTTGATAGGTGATTGGGGGAGGGGAGGGCTAGCGTGCTTGTCCACACTCTTCCCCCCTGTACATTGATGTACTAAATAGGGTTTATATCTCCTTTTAAATTGAGTGTTGTATACTTTTTGGGAACATATATATAACTTGTATTATTCTCTCTGGACTGACCACCACTTCATGTCCAGGTACAGTTCAAAGTGCTGGCCATTGCCTATAAATTCCTAAATGATTTGGGACAAGGATATTTGGAGGAGATTTGAAGGACTATCTTATTCCACATCAGCTTGCCTGTTTACTGCAATCTTCATCTGAAGCCTTTATCTCCAGCCTGTTGCCATGGAGAGTTAGTGTGCCAGAATGCAGGCCTTTTGGGTTGGTTGTCACATCCAGACTGTGGAATTCCCTTTTTGGAAGGTCCTACTGGTGCCTCATTTAATGGAATTTCAGCGCTCTGCAAAGATTGCTTTGTTTCGATTAGCCATTGATTTGATATCAAATCAATCTGGTTCTGTTTTCATATCCAGCTCTAGTTTTTTGCTCTGGTTTTGAAAACCAACAGATCAACATATAGAAAGATGTTCATAGGTGTTGATGCTGAGATCAAACGAGGGTAAGTTATCAAATTGATACTGGTTTGTACTGACCCATCTACTATGGATTTAAAAAGAGGTGCCAGAATTTTAATAGTGTCCCCATACACCAACATAGTCCTTTGAATCAGCTCTCATATTAATGGCTTACAGGGAGATGTAAGAGGGCCCAGGGTGTACTCCCAGCTTACCTTGTGAAATTGACATCTTTAGAGTCACAGTGAATATTCCTGATACTGAATGGTGGACTTTTGAGATCCAATAAATGGTTTGCATTTAGTTTCTTGAATTGGTATACTGCAATATCGTCTGCCTGTGTATGTGGCATTATTCCAATTTTGTAGCCTTTCTTGTTGAATTCTGATAGAACTTAAGTTTAAGCAAAAAGGTCTCATTATTTAAAAACTTTGACTTGGCAGTGTCTGTCTGTCTATCTCTGAGACAGACAGAGTACATCTTATCTTGGGTACATTATAAACCTGTTTCCATTTTTGCATTACAATCTCCATATACAAAGGAGATGTCCATTTTTGATATTTTATTCATAAGATCCCTCAAGGTGTCATTGAAATTCTTGCAGTCTTTCATCAAAGTGATCTGCTGTTGCAAAGTACACCTGCGCGCTAGATGAAATGGTTGTCCTCTGAGAATAATGGCAACCATTCTGATATTAATTGGGTCCCAAGTAATTATCAAGTTCATATATTTATGTTCTTGGACTACCTTTTCCTCCCATATTGATTCTCCCACCAAATATTGCAAGTCTATTTTCCCTGCTGTAAACTCAATGTATGGTAACTGCTACCAGATATAGTTTTAATTCTTGTTGACAGCTCTAAAAATGATAATTATACACACATCCTCCTCTCTCTTTGGAATTGTTAAGATTCAGTGTACAAGTTTAATAACATGCTGCTTACAAATGGTTACTTTCTGCAGTTACCTTCCTTGGAAAACAGGACTTGATTTAAACACCCACCCATCAGTTTCTGTTGTCTTTTTCAGTGGGTTTTTTTTTTATATAATTCCATTGACTATATGCCAGCCTAATGGACCGGAAAACCAGGCCGGTAGCTCTTGGTACAATTTCCTTGGGACATAAAAATATTTTATTCAAATAGTATTTTTTTTAATTCAAAAAATGCAAAGTCACTGTATATTGTCAATTGCAATTGAAAATGTGAATAGTATCCCCTGGCAGTGCCCTTGAAAGGACCAGGATGAGGTGACTTTCACATGTACCACACAACATAGCTTCTAGGGGTTGGCTCTATTATAGAACTACAGCTAGGTCTCCAGTGCTCTACGTTTGTGTGTGTGATGAAATTTAGGAGTGCTCCATATCAGAATATGCATAACCTAAAAGAACATATCACATCCCTGTTGATTGCATTACTTAAGTTTGCTTTTGTACAGTTTCGACTGCCTGGGCCTTGATAGCCAACAGGTGCCACTGAATGTGGTCCAGTCAGGGAGAATTCCTTCCTCTTATCTCATAGGGCAACATAACATACCGAAGCAGGTGGTGTTCAATAGGCTGGAAACAGTGGGCTCATTCACACTTCCACTTGTACCACACCTAGAAAGCACGGATCTGAGTGGCTTTCCACTTGACTCATACTTTCTAGGCACAGGTCCAAGCAGTTTCCCCCTTGCCCCCTTCCTTTCCCAGGGAAAACCTACTCTTTAGTGCTCAATCGGAGCAAATGTCAAGATGGAGAAAACCTGAATTGCTGTTTGTTCTGATTGAACACCAAAGAGTGGGTTTCCTCAGTGGAAAGCAGCAGGGCAAGAAGAAGTGTGGATTATAGGCCTTCTGTTTCCAACTTGACCCTCCTGGTCCTTGGTAGAGTCACTTGGTCCTCCTGCAGTTATCCTGTCAGGTTATCACTGTGTATTCCAGGTAGAGCTATCACAATGGCCTCTATAATGGTCAATACAGAGGTAGGTCACATTTATGGGGCACTGATGACCCTCTCTCTGTATAGACATTTAAGAATATAGAATAGAAATAAACTATTAGCTGTAAATGATCATCCATTCCAGAATTTTTATTTATTTATTTGATGTTTTTATATGCTGCTCTTTGTCATACTGGCCCCAAAACACAAGATCATGAACACACCATAAAATACAATTAAAATGATACTCATTCATAACAGCAGTATTGAGCAGTCATATATGGTATATATTTTAAGAACTTCAGTCCCTACAGTTGAGCCTGTCTGTATTTGGAATCATTATTTGCACAGTTTAATTCTACTTTGAATGTAGGTGAGCAATGATACTTCACTTTAGCTGTAAAATATAGAAGCACCAGTTCCCCAGCTGTACTTTGAGATGCCACAAAACTCCATGCAAACCAGAATTTGGTGTGGGGTTTGTGGTTCCACCTGCAGTGGGAACAAATTGGGCCAGAGCTAAGACTTAGTGGGTGGGAGTGGGGACAGAATAGGCCTTCCTACAAAGAATAATCTGGATCACCCACATCTTTTTCAGAGTGGAAATAAGTATTCTGCCTATCAGTACTTGAACCCAATAAAGCACTTCTATGGAAGAAGTGACTAGAGTGCTTCCATCACTCCTTCTCTCGCAGGCATACAATCTGCTGTAAAGGAAGTATGTTTGGGGGTTGGGGAGGATATAATTATTTTCTAGGCTGTGTTTTGGGAAAAACCTTCCACGCAGTTCCCATTTTCTCCAACACCGTCAGTTTTTGTGTGTGAATGTGTGGTGTGTGTTTTCTCCCAGTGGTAGTAAATTCTTAACCTGACTTACCCATTTATTACTGGCTGGCAATTGCTCAGGCTCTGAGACTAGAGTGATTTGTTTTTTTTAGTTGCCAATAATGCAGATGTAACAAATCTGTTCTGATATTTATTGGCTGCAAAGCCCTTTGTTGTATGAAGAATACAACAGTTGAGACTACACACACACACACACACACACACACACACACACACATGCAGATACAGCCTTTATATCATTTCTCATTAGCAATTTTCAAGCAAAAGGTTATTCTAAGAAGGGTCCATATTATTTTGGGTTGAAGAAGAAGAGTTTGGATTTGATATCCCGCTTTATCACTACCCTAAGAAGTCTCAAAGTGGCTAACAATCTCCTTTCCCTTCCTCCTCCACAACAAACACTTTGTGAGGTGAGTGAGGCTGAGAGACTTCAGAGAAGTGTGACTAGCCCAAGGTCACTCAGCTGTATGTGGAGGAGCGGGGAAGCGAACCCAGTTCACCAGATTATGAGTCTACTGCTCTTAACCACTACACCACACTGGCTCTCTTTTATTTTGTTATATGTGAACCAACTTGTCCAAGGTATTGAGGGTGGTGTGGTTGAGGCAAAACATGAGTATCACTTCAGTGATTCATCAGAAAAGATGATTCCAGACATGGAACGGACAGTGCAAATGGTTACTATGTGGAAATGGTACCCTCCATTTTACTGGGCACAGTTCACATGTAAGGACCATACTTAGATTTTGGTGTATGCACATAGACTCCTGGGGAAATGGGACCTCAATTGTCTGGAGCGTTGGTATTCTTTGCTACACTTGAGAAACAGGGCTGTGAAGTTCATTAGGTGATCTTGAGTGAATTTCTCTCTCTTTCACTTTACAGGGTTGTTATGAGGATAGGGGGAGAAACTGCATCCGGCACTAAGCTATTTAGAGGATGGTAACTTAATTATTATTATTTTTTTTTTAAAAAAAAGTTGATTAAACACAGATATTGATTATTCACTAACCCTTGACACCAACATTTCCTGTCATCCTGTAATCCATCATTAATGCTACTTTCTGTCAAAAGATTACACTTCTATTTTTCTGAGTCTCTGAATATCCAAAGGAATACACACATTAATGTGTGTGGTATGTGTATATAACAAAGTGGTCTGCAGCTTACAAATGGTGTAACCCATGAAAATATTTCACATGATATCTGAGCTTTGCACCTTGCTCTCCAGAACGTTGGTGACTTAATTAACCTTCTTGTAGATGTGGCAGCAAAAGGATACATTTCACCCTGCATCTACATCTCTTTCCCAGTCATCATATACTTAAATTGCAAATTCCCCTGAACTGTAACCCAGTGTCTTATAGCTTTTGGTTCTACATTTCCCTGTAGATCTTCACTCTTCAAATGTGTCAAAGCTGTAGTACGAGGTTGATACCAAAAAGGTAGAGCTATATTAAATCACCGAACAAAAAAGAACATACATTCAAACAATGTGTACGGTTTGATTTTTGGGCCACAAAAGGCCTTGAAGTAAAAAGCAAAACTGTACCCTTAATTCACTCTCTTGGGCATACATATTGCATGGCATCAGAACAGAATCTGTGGTATCTACAAGACCCCATTTGAGCCAATGGGCTGGGCTGTGGGAATGATTAGGAACTCCATCTGTAGAAAGCATTCCACCATAGGTACTGGATTGCATTGAGAGAAGTAGGACAGTTTGAAGGAGGGAGGAGAAGCAGCTTGTGTAGTGCTAATATTGGAAACTGAGTCAATAAATAAGGTATTCAGTGAAGAATATTTTATTGGTGTATATTTTCAGTCAGAACTAGTTCTTTTTCAGACATAAGCATTAGATGGATACATGTTTCATCTATACAGGCAAGTATTTATTAATGCCTTGAATTCATCTTTGAGCAGGAGGGTTTTTACCCACTTTTCTTCTTGATGCCATCAAACAGATCTCATTTTGTGTGGGATCCGTATTTCCATTACGGCACCACTTAATAGTTTTGAGCCTTGGCAGCCATTTCTGTTTTTGCTGATGGACGATTCCACAAAACTCATCATCTCAAACCCTATTCCCATGTACATAGTTTCAGCCAAATGTGTAAAATACACACAACAACAACAGCAACACTTTACAAACTCTTTTGCTGGAGTTTGTGCTTCACTTGAAGATATCATGTGATGAAGGAAATTTCCACTGGGAATTGGTGCTGCTGATTATGTCAATATTTGAAAGAGGTTGTTGATGTGGCACACAGACAGGTACAAATTTAATCCCAAAATGCACATTAGTAAAAATGGAATATTGTTATTACGGCTGACAATACATTTAGGCATAACTAGTGCTGTCTGAATCATGTGCTGTGGAGCTGACCTTTATGTTTTCCAAGTAAATGATATATACCAATGAGATATACCCTATTTCCTTCTTAGAACCAAACAAGCAACACTACAAAGAAATAGGTAATAGGCTGCATTTAAATGCTAAGCAGGAATATTTTTAAAGCATTCCCATCAGCATTTGGCTACTTCCATCCTTGCACACTCAAGTAAAGCCCCCTCCTGCCCTTTCAGCAAGAGAGGAAGATGGAACACAAGGTGGAATGCAATGCAGTTATAGCTTAGTTAGCGATAGGGGAGAAACTTATTTCAGTTCACAATTAAAGGCACAATTACTAATTTGTACTTTCTGCATCAAGGTGTGAACTGAAACCCTGCCATCCTCTGAAATTTGCACTTCTCCAAATTTGTACAAATCATATGTACAAAAATACACATACTAGGGTAAAGTGTGCATATAGATGTATATATTAGTGAGAATAACATAAAATGTGTTATATTAGAAAAAGTGGTTTGCAAAAATGTGTAAACCGGGAATTTTCATGGTGTGGAAATGAATTTAAGATTGGAAAAGATAAGAAATGGATTTTGATAGTTTCACCCATCCCTATATTCTAGTAGCTTGGCCAAGTACTACGTCCAGTCTGATGGAGTGCAACAGGATTTTATAACAGGCAGCAGCATGGGATTGGCTGTCCTATATTTTTAGAATCCCGGCTTGAATCCTATACAGTCCCCTCATTTCTGACTAGTGGCACAGGGACTAGGACATTGAAATTTAGAATTACCTGCTGCTGGCTATCACTTACAAAAATTATCATAGAAGGCCTGCAAATTTATGCTGTTGACTGTTCTTGGGATCAGGGTTACTCCACATATCAGCTAAAGATTTTATTCATAAAGGGTGAAGAGCAGCATTCCTGCAGTCCTGCTTACATGAATGGGAATTAAGGGCACAAAGCGCTTTGCAGGTTTAGTCCCACAGTGCTTAATACAGGTTCAAGTGCAGGTTATCTCTTGGCAGCTCCTTTTCTTTCCAAAACATGTCTGCTCATCAATGGTTCGGAGCAGATAAAACCATTACCACTTCACTCTTCAGAAGCTCTTTGTGATTCCTAATTAAAACCTTTGTCTGAACACAAAATAATTAATACATAAAAATGAAGTGCAGGGGGAAAGAATTGACTGTGAAACTAGTCTCTCAGTTGTATATTTAAACAATATTTAATCATTAGAGTAACACAGTGATTGCACTTTTGGAAAGAAAACAAGCCCGGGACTTCATGTTTATTTAACACTTTGACTAGTTAGTTCTTGGAGGTATGAAATGAGGCTTATGGAGTGGCGGAACAGTAAATCATACATTCTTGAGAATCACTGGGTCTTTAAACAGAAGTGTCATTTTAAACGTGAGTAGTTCATTGGGGTCCTGGCATATAAAATTGATGTCTTATAACCTTGACTGTTTATACTGAAAGACAAGGAGAGGAAATAAAAACAAGACCTTTTTTTTTTTAAACCCACACATACAATACTGTCACAGGGATCTCACTCATTCTAGTTTCAGCCTGAATCCTGATGGATGTGACCATTTTTACACAGGACATGAAAACCAAATGAGTAGGTGTAGAATAAACAGGGGGATTAAAAACAAAAACAAAAGACCCAACCAGCCTGTTGGTGGAAAGGCAAGAAATCAGAAATCATTTATTCTATTTTTATTTAGTTGTGGGGATTTTTGTGTGTGTGTGTGTGTGTGTTCACACATTCCTATTTAGGTTGAGATGGAATGGTTAGAGATTAAATATTTAAAACACCAGAAATGTAGAGTGGAGGGTGTGAAAAGTGTGTGCTGTGCTAGGTAGTGTGTATTATCATTTCAAAGTCCCACATACACAAAGGAATGTTAGTTTGAGGAGAAGTTGGGTGGCATTTTAATTAGAAGCAGTGCTTCATGCTCTGGAGTATAATCTTGCAAAGTTATGCTTTTATATTTATGATAATGGACACCAGCTAGAACAGCCCATTCTTCCTTTCCTTTCTAAGGTTTAAAATAGTTGTTTTCAGTGTTTTATCTTTTCCTGAAGAATATTTTGCACACCTTCTGCATTTTATTTTGTATTACTTTTAATGGGCAAAGAGATTTTGCTATTCACATAACAACTCTAAGAGGTAGTCATTGCAATTCTCATTTTATATAGAAGGAGGTGAAACTGAGATTCCAAAAGCTGAAGTACAATTCAACAGAAACTAAGCACTTCTATTTTTATTTATTAGATTTCTATCCCACCTTTCAGCCAAAGAGCTCAAGGTAGGTTGCAATACATGGTTCCACCCTCACCCCAAATCTCATTTTATCCTCACATCAACCCTGTTAGGTACAGTAGGTTTCACTAAGAGACAGTTTCTGACTCAAGGTCACCAATGAGCATCATGGCTGGGTGGGGATTCAAACCCTGGTCTCTTAGGTCCTAGTCCCAACACTCTTTCCACTATACCACATTATGTTGATTTCAGTTAAGAATTGGTGTAGGGTAGTGGCTAAGAGACTAAGGCGGCAATGTTAACCTCACTTACCTAGGAGTAAGCCCCATTGAATTCAAAAGGACATACAACCTAGCGGACATGGTTCGGATTGTATTGGTTAAGCTATGAAACAGGTCTCTGCGATCTCTGCTTCAGGTACCCAACTGTGTCCCCAACTGCATACTTTTATTAGAAGCTGGTGAATGCCCAATTTCAACTAAGGCATGGTGGGCTGCACTAAAACATTGGCTCAAGATTGCAGTGTTTGAGCTAGGGTTGGGTCTATATCAACACCTGAACAATGAGGAGTATGTCAGCAACTGGCAGAAAACAATGGCAAAAAAGCCACCTCTATTGGTCTGTCACCCACCCAACTCTATTGCCTGGGTTATGAAGGTGCCCTAAAGACTTTAAAGCAAAGACTCTGGGACATTGCACACAGTGACTTGCGACATCGATCACACGCAGTCTGCAGTCCGCTGGCAGTAGGAGTACAATATGGGCATGCCTTTAAGTTAACATCTTATATTAAAAATCTGACAGTTCCAAATTACAGAAGGCTATTTACAAAAGCCAGACTTAACGTCTTTCCTTCTGCAGTGTTGGATGGCAGATTGAGAGGAGTTCCATACCAGGACAGAGTATGCTCATGTGCTCAAGACATTGACTCTATAAAACATATTTTGCTGCACTGTGTGAAATTCGAGCAAGCCAGGGAAGAACTGATATTACCCTTGCTAGTACCTTTCCCGGGAAAATCAGAGGCTTACTATGTCAGGTTCCTACTGGAAGACCAGACAAATGACACAACATTAGCAGTGGCGAAGTTTCTATAGGTGGTTGCAAGAACCAATGATCCCTATTCCTAAGCCTGAACAAAATGCTTGTGTAACCTGAAAACGGGCTGTCAAAATTGTGTATTGTTTTGTAATGAATTGTTGGGTCTCTGGACCGTAATAAAGATTTGATTGATTGATTGGTTAAGCTATGAAACAGGAAGTTCCCAGTTTGAGTCTTGCCTCTGCCATGAACTCATAAGTAACCTTAGGCATTCACAGTCTTCCAGTTTCATTTCCCCCATCCGCCATATGAGAGCAAATGATATACAAAATAAAGCATTGTTTTGAACACTTTTGAACACTTCAAAGTGCTATACAAATGTTTAAGTATTAGAATAATAGAATCACAGAGTTAGTAAGGAATTCAGTGGTCGTTTAGTCCATTGTAGGAAATCCTGCAGCATCTGCAATAGCTGGCAATTCAGCCTCTGCTTAAAAACTTCTAACAAAGGAGAGTGTAGGAACTACAGTGTAGTGTCAAAACCTGCTTGGGAAATATGGGCCTTAAACACCACTAAGCAGGTTGCTGACCCTCTCTGCCATGTTTAATATTCACTTTTACGAGCCTCCATACCACATATTGGCAGCCAATAATGTAGAATGGGTATCATATTTCCTTCTCTAATGGGAAAGAGAAGTGGGAAATAGCAGTGCCTATTTTTGGTGGCTACCCCATGATCAGCATCATGTTTAGTTCCACTTTTATACAGCATCAAAGATAGACTATTTCAGTGACATTTGTTTTCGATCGCCTTTATTTATTTACAAACAAACAAACAAACAAACAAACAAGTTCAAGAAAATTATTTATTGGCCAGGTATTTTCACACAAATACTGTATTTACTCGAGTAATGCACACCTTTTTTTTTTTTTACAAATTACATTGTGAAAATTAGGGTGTGTATTAGATTTGATGAAACATTTACATTTACCAGCAAATACTTTTTGGGTTTCAAATTTTGAAAACTGAGGTGTGCATTAGATTCGATGGCGCATTAGACTCGAGTAAATACGGTTGTTTGAGCTGACAATGAAGTATCTTTAAGGAAAGTGGATACAAAGGTTTTTGTGTGCATGTGTGCACGTGCTTTACCACAAAGCCATAGCTTGGATCAATAGTAAGTTAAAAAGATTTTGCTTTCACTGCTTCAAAGTAAAATAAAATAAAAATCAAATGAGGTGTGACATCATGGTGCCGTAGCTACACATGAGTGAAAATCTTACTGGCAATAGCTTAAATTATAAACTAGGTATTGAAAAGGACGTAGGAATAGAAAGGCAGTAGCAGTCTGAAATGTGGACAGCAGATATATATTCATAGAAAATTGGCACTGAGGCGTTTTTCATTGCGGCAACCACATTCGCCAACTTAGGATGTTGGTGTCAAGCTGTTAATCCACCAAGTTTCATGAGTAATAACTCTATTCATATTGAAAGGGAAATGTATTTTTTTTTATCATTTCATGCATTTTTCTCCTTTAGACATTTCTCTCTCTTTCCTCTAAGGCATTTGAAATGAACCCAATGAAAGATTGAGGAGTAGAAGTGTAGGCTGTAGATGCTCAGGCGCTAACTAACTGCCATATTTGAGGTTGCAAAGCCATTTTTCCTTAGTCAAGTTGGCAATTTACGTGAATTTTTTCTGCCCTTTCCGATTGGATTCCTTTGAGCCTTTTGAATCTTTCACACTCAAAAGGGTTGTGGTTGTTGTTGTTGTTTTACTTTGGGGAAATTTGGCAGAGTTAATCATGGTCATTCTTGTTCTTTGCCTGTAGCACCTTCTAGGGACTAGTTTATTTATTATTTTATACAATTTATATACTACTTGATTGTAGAAAAGCAACCACCTCAAAACTGTTCACAAAAAGAATAAAGGGTAGAATCAGTAAGAACAATTAAAAACAGCTGTTTAAAATATTTGAATGATAATTAAAATCAGCAACAAGCTAAAACAGATTAAAACATCTGTAAGGTTTCTAGATATCTGAGTAGGCTTGCCTAAATGAAAAGGTTTTTTAGCGGGCACTGAAAAGAATATTTTATTTAGTCTAGTAGCAACACTGATTGGGATTCTTGACCTTGTAGATCTTTTGGTTATCAGAAACACAGCCCTACAAGAATATCAGTTCAACTCAGATGATCCTCCAAACCATGGTTTGGAAGATCATGAACAATCCATGGATCTCCATATTCCCTTCTTTCCTCACCACTCTCACAGAGGTTCCTCTCGTTGTGTTATTTAGCACTAACCGTATGTTGCTCTGAGTTCCAAATCAGCAAACCATGGTTAGCGATTGTCCAAAGAGAATCAGAAGCCCACTCCAAATCATGGATTCTGATTCTAATGTCAATGATTTTGCATTATACAAACAATTGTTATCTATTTTCACCTTAACACTGAAAGAGGATTAGACAAATTAATGGAGGAGAGGGCTATCCATGACTACTAGCCATTCTGGCTATGTTCTGACTCCACAGTCAGAAGCAGTGATGCTTCTGAATACCAGCAGAGGCAGTTTTAGAGTATGCTGCATGGGGCGCCAAAACAATTCTGTAGAACGGAGCACGAGAGGCAGGGGGGCACTAAATTTTAGCATCGCACAGGGTGCCACTGAAATATGAGAGCCACAAGTCCACCACTGATACCAGTTTTGGAAACCACAGGAGGAAAGAGTGATCTTGTGCTTGAATCCTACTTGCAGATTTCCCAGAGGCATCTGTTTGGCTACTGTGAAAACAGTATACTGTACCAGATGGGTCAATGGCCTGAGCCAGCAGGCTCTTCTTAAATTCTTATGTCCTTACTGTTTAACATTAATGGTTAATACACACATACACATGGCAAAATGTTAACATTCTATTAATATCAGTGGTTTTTAAACTAGATCTAGATAGATTAACCAGCTATGCTGGAGTATATGGCAATTCCTGCTGTCTCATCTGAGTGGGGATGGTTGGGAACGCAGTGGTCTTTACTACTTAGAACCTGTATATGCTTCTTCCTGAGTTGCTTCTTGGCCAGTCTTAGCACCCTACAACAGGGATCACCATCCTTTTTGGCCTGTGGTCACATTCAAAAACTGGATAAACTGCCTTGGACACCACAGCCACATACAACCAAGCACACACAAGTCGATGATGCCTGTAAGTACAATATGAATTGAAGTACAGAGGTCATGTTTTCATATCTATATATTAAAAGGTAATAAGGCTGTTTGTTACACTTTAAATCTCTGATGAATGGATCATTGAGATTCCTTCCAATTATTAATCTTTGGCAACATGACCCTTCAATTAACTGCAATAATTGCATTGTGGATTATTGAGTACCTGTACTATTAATAAACACCATAGGGTTAATATTGGTTCATTTCATTTTATTGTCCATGATATTTACCACTCGGTGGATGACTTTCTACTTAATTATACAAAATCATGTGGCATTCACTTTTGATTAATGTGCGAAGTTGAGACAGATTTTGTTAAGCAAACATTTATTATGTGTGAGGCATTATTAATTGCTAAAGCATTTTCCTGAGCTTCACGTTCTACGTGAAAGCATTTCTGTTATGCTGAAAAATTCAACTATATATAAGGAACTATAGTTTCGCTATTGCTTAGTATTAGGAGAATTGGATGAATAGTGGGTTGGTTTACTGTATATATGGATGTGGATACAGTGTGTAATCCAAATTAGGGGTTTCAGATTTTTTATAAAGAAAGCACAAAGACACAAACCCTTATGCATGCAAAACATGTGCTTTTTGACTGAGTTATGGGTCCAATAACATGCCCCTTTTGATGAGGCAGCATCTTTAGCTAAGCACAACTCATTTCCAGGTCCTTTCATGGTTCTTCTCTTTGGGCCCTCTAGTTCAAAATCACTAGATCAACCTGATGCCCTCCTGATGTTGTCAGACTCCAACTCCCATCAACCCCAGACAGTGTGATCAGGATGATTAGGGATGTTGCAGTCCAGCAGTATCTGGAGGGTACCGCATTGCTACCTCTGCTCTAATCACTTGGTAGCCTCTCAGGGTTGAGTTCAGTCTCTGCCACCTAACTGCTGCTGTGTGGCAAACCCCAGCCTGTCTGTTTAGCTGTGGCTTGCTTGTATCTGTGTGAAACAGTTAAGTTTTTGCAATGTTTTTCAGCATACAACTTGAAGATTGAAAAGCTGTACAAGATTTAGGCAATAAGGCCTAGAGCCGCACTCCAATAAACATATGTAGTGCATAACTTACACAGATATAGCCTCTTGTAGAACTAGAGCTCCATTTTGACCATGCTTTCATTTTAACAATATTTAAGTGTAGGGGCATTAATCCCTATCATGGCATTCCAGAGCTGGCATTTCCTAAGTATTAACATCTTGCACACAAAAGCTGTAATACCTCATCACTTATGAGTGTGTCATAAATCCACATTTTTATACTCTGTCTAATTATCTAATGTTGCAATAGTATTTATGTAACTGTCAGCTGTGGAGAGATTTCATTGTTGGGCAATACATTTTAAATTCTAAAATACTCTTGTTTCAAAACCAAGGCTAAAAATATGTTTTGGAACTTGACATATTTCTAGTTTTCCAGGAAACAGATTTAAAATATGTGAGCATTTAAGCAACAGGAGTAGAACAGAGGCAGAGCTGGCCGTTGCAATGTAATATATGATGTCAGATGGTGTGCAAAGTCTGCAATGGATTCCAGAGCTCTTTTGTCCAATGGCCTCTTTTTATCTATCCAGTTTATTCATGTGGATTTGGGGGGCTTTCTCATTGCCCATTTTGGCCAAGCCCTACAACTGCTATTGACATCCCTGTGCTAGCACTGCATAGAATGAGACTCAGTCCTCAGCTTGTTTCCTTCCATGCCTGAGCAAAATAGTGCATAGAACAGTGGTACCTCGGTTTATGAACTTAATCTGTTCCGGAAGTCTGTTCTTAAACCAAAGCCGTTCTTAAACCAAGGCACGCTTTCCCTAATGAGGCCTCCCGCCGCCGGTGCCCTTCCACTGTTTGGATTCCATTTGTAGACCGAGGTAAAGTTCGCCAACCGGAACAATACTTCCGGTTTTGTGGAGTTCTTATACCGAATAGTTCGTAAACAGGGCTGTTCTTAAACCGAGGTACCACTGTATAACATTATAAATTTGACTGCTGCAAACAGTCAACATGAAAATGATGTCACATGAAACCAAAAGATGAAGCAAGCTTCACTGTTACTGTAGTAATTGAACTCAATTCTCTGTTGATGCTCCTTTGCTCCCAAGAAAACTGCTACTATGATTACATGTGCAGCAAGTAGTTCAAGTAATGCAAGTTCATGGTCCCAGCACAGAAGCACTTGTGCAGTTCATCTGCCACTTTCTTTGTCAGTTTCCTAGAAGCAAGTTCAGTTCTTATCCAAAATTCATAGATCTTAAAGGGCCAGATGTTGCAGAGACAGAAAGGTGGTTGCTTTCCTGCATTTGAATGCAGGAAGTCACATGGAGGGGCTAGCAGTGTTACTACTTCCCAGCTCTTGCTGGCATGTGTTCCAGGCATCAGCATGTGTTCTAAATCCCTTGCATAATGAGGGAGAGTGAGACTGCACACACTAGTTCTCCCCACATTGCTCTCCCCATTTTTCTCCTCTGAGTTGGAGGGAATAACATCTGCAGTGGTGAGCCTGTTCTCCTTGTGTAGACACCATGTGCAACTAAGAACCCTTTAAACCACACAGCGCCCAAGTCAAGGAGAGACGTTATTCC
Organism: Darevskia mixta; assembly: GCA_034641385.1. Lineage (NCBI taxonomy): Eukaryota > Metazoa > Chordata > Lepidosauria > Squamata > Lacertidae > Darevskia > Darevskia mixta. The sequence continues at coordinate 52,483 of JAWWNH010000019.1, read as the reverse complement.
TTCCACTCATGGAGGGCGATAGGGAACAGAGTGAGTGTGCTCGTTTTTGCTCCTCCTACATTTTTAGGGCCCTGAAACTTGAACTGTTATAATGTTTAGGAAACATCTGAAGGCAGTCCTGCTTAGGGAAGCATTTTAAGGGTTATATTGTTTTGCTCTGTTTTTATATATGCTGGAAGCTGCCCAGAGTGGCTGGGGCAACCCAATCAGATGGATGGGTTAATAATAATAATAATAATAATAGTAATAATAATAATGGCCCCTTCACAACCAGAAATGAAGTATGGGTAACCCCTGTTATCTTATTCAATAGGGTTGTTCAACAACAGATCACCACAATTTAATTATTATTTTTTTACTACAGCTCACGTTTTGATTAAAATTGCTGAACCGTGACACTCCACCTTTACAACATCTGTGCTGCTGACTCTCAAACTTTGGGGTTGTTGAAATATATACAAATAAATAAATAAATTTGAGCCATGCAACTCAGATTGGGTCTGCTAGACCCAAAACTTTTAAGCAATGTGAACTAAAGTTGTTTCTGAAGCCCCTCTGGGATTAGGGGCCGTGAAGCTTAAGATTCATTTGTTTCATGGCAGATCCACTCCTGCTCCTCACCATGTGAGAGATTTCGAATGCCCAAATTGGCTTATGCTGCTGGCCTTTTCATGCTTGGTCTTCTCTAGGTCTTACCGGACTCAGAATCTTCCACACAACAACGGGGTGGCAACCAGCCTTAGGTTCAGATTATGAGGAGATTTTCTGGAGTCAGATTGTGACTGGCTAGCAAATGTTAGTCAGATGGAGTCAGATTGTGACTGGCTAGCAAATGTTAAGCTCTTTTCAGAAACGTCTCTTAAAAAATAATCATTATTCTAATTCTTTAGAAAAGCAAATTGTCAATAGAGATGAACATTGTTGCTCATATAGCCAGTTTATTATATGGATGAGAAGCATGAGAGCTGAGGTAAATATGTCAAGATTATTCCATTTAAGATTTTCCCTTGCACTAATCTGATCAGTTTGATATGTAGCTCTTCTCCTCTGGGCGAATTGAATCTGGGCTCTAGGAACTGAAAGGCCAGTGCTTAATTTTGTGCATAGCCCTCCCTATGAAATATTCCATTATTTAAAAATTATTATTTTTTGATGAATGATCTGTCAGCATTGGATGAAGTTAACATTCTTTTGGTCAATAAAGTAAATATTGAGGTTGTAAGATAAACAGAAGCTAAGTTAGCAAAAAGTACCGCATGTGTTTTTCAATCCTGCCACATCTGCACTTAACTATTTTCAGCTTTGCTGTTATAGTTTTCATCCATAATATATGAATAGTTTCTTAGAATTTCCTTTACATGTATGAACCATATTTAATGTTAACATTCTCAAACCGGTGTAAGTTATAAATAATATACTAATAGGTGTGAAGGCCTGTTAAATTATTTCTTTATGCTGTCCCTCTTAATGTGGAGTTTCTGAATTAAAAAAACAAAAACAAATTAACAGCGTAGACAGATAATTTCCATCAAAGGGGTACTAGCTTCTGTGCCCCCCTCTGCATGAATTAAAATTACTTAGCCAGTTTTCATGTCAAAAATAAACAGTTGAAGCAGCTTGCAGACAACATTTATTTTGTATGTACATTAATGGGCATTTCCGTTTTTCCTGGAGGCTAGAATCCACTTTGAAATTCATGTTTGATAAATTCCCTGGCTTTCTGAGTAATTTAGCTGTCTATGGGGCCGCTGATCCTTTGAGTGTATTGCTGAACCATTGGGACTTCCACACCACATCTACATATCCAAGTTCAAATATATACTCAAGATGATTGGTTTAAACTTTAAGTTGTTGATCTTATTCCTGATAGATTTGTTAGACTGTCTCCCATTTCATTTCTAAAATCTGTGCCTAATCCATAAATACCCCCTTCTTAAATATATTCTTTGCTAAATTCACTGATTGAGTTGGTAAAGGAGCCGTTTTATAGGCGCAGTGTGAAATTAATATTCAGAGCAGCGTAATGATCTTAAGAGGAAAAAGCACTTTGGTAGTATGTATGTGAATTAGTATCGGAACTATGGCTTATTATATCAATTTGTTGCTTACGAAAATAAGAGAAGCTTAACCCTGTTACCTAATTTCCTGCTTGGTATGTTAAAGTCATTCGGATGCAATACTATATACACTTGCTTGGGAGCAAGTCCCATTGAGGACAAATGGACTAACCTCTGAGTAAACCTGTATAGGATTGCATATATGTTTGCCATTAGTCCTATTCAGGAGTTCATGGGGTGAACCATACATGTCAGGATGTTGAACAGGGACAAGTGTGCTAAGCTCAGATATGATATCAACCCCATTGGCCTCCACTTTACACAAGGAGGAGCCTCATCATGGAGGTTCCCTGAATCTCTGTATGGTTCTACATTGTGAGGGGAGGCCTCCATGAGTAAAAAAAATATGTCATTGATTCACAGCCACTCTCCACAAATTGAATGGCGACATGGATGGTGACATGGGAGTGGGGCTTAGGATGACCATACCCACTTGCTGTGCTTATAGATGGGGTTTACATCAAACAGGGTTTGAGTTGCAATAATTTATGACCAACCTTCAGAGAGAGCAGCAAAGGGAGCTAGCTATTTGAATACATGGAATCTTTACAGGGTCAACTCTCACCACTGCCAGGGCCAGAGGAACAAAGGTGACAGCGAGCCAGGCAGAAGCTTCAAAACCGTAGGAGAATTGTCTTGCTAGCTGCACACAGGGCTAGATAGGAGCATGGAAAGCACATGTAAGCACTAGATCAAGTCCTGGGTGAGAGCTAGAAAATGATACAGCCCCCAGCTCCTATATAATTTCTCAGTCCGAGCTGTTACACTGTTGAGTCTCCAAGCTCAGCCTTCCTGAAATGGAAAACAGGCAGACCTTGGCTAGTCTGTCGAAAAGAATTGCTTGCGGCCTTCTCTGATTGCTGGAAATTTCTTCCCTGGCTACTGTCTGAACAAGCTCTGCTGTCATTGGCGGGAGAGTTTTGGTCCTTCATCCCATTAGCGTCTGTGATGCAAGAAGCCTAACGGAGGCTTGGTGTCTGTCTCGTGCAAAACTCTTTACTGTTTTCACCGCCTATTCCGTTTTAAGAATTGTGCAATAACGTAAGAGACACACTTTGAGCATTTCAGAAAAGTGATTGTTTATCAACTTTTGTAGCGGACACAGCAGCCTTTGGGACATCTTGGAAGAGCTTGCCTGCACCCGGTTGGTTATGTTGGCTTTGCCCAGATTGCTTAACAATTGTATTATTGTGCTATCAGCCTCAAGAGTTTGCATCCCTCTTATTTCTTTTGCATTTCTGTGTAAAGGCAAAATTGCGGGAGGAAGGAACGGAATGGAATAACCTTCTGTGTGGCCTGCCGAGGTGAGACCCAGTTACTTCCCCATTTTAGCTTATAAAACCAATCTGACCAGGAGTGCCAGAATTCAAATTTACAGTCTCTAGGGCCACATTTTAATAGGGCCTCTCTCTCTTCTTTTTTCTTTTTGCCTGTGCTAAAACTTAACTCTGCTGCTACATTCATATTCCACCATGGAGGTTTAACTACCCAATTTTATTAGCAGTGAAATAAAAGTATTAGGAAAATGGAATCTCTGTTTTTGTGCCATGGAATAGACTGCCCTTGCCCCTTTTTCCCAATGGTAATTTATATCCCCTTGAAGTTTTTCTTTCTTTTTATGGGTCGTGATGCAAATTTCAGTTCAGGTCACTTTTTTTTTAAGGGAAGAAAGTAAAATGCCATTTGAGAACCTTTTTATTTAACTGAATTATGTATGGAAGAAATGAGTACTCAGCTCATATTATTTTTTCCCTCTCTACATGAATTAAAGTTTGCTTAGAAGCAGCACCAGATTGCATAATATCCTTAGTCACCTCCGACCTGTATTACTGTACTAATATATCTAGATTCCCACACCCCTATTTAGAAAGATATTTAAATACAGTAGAATTTCCACTCTTCCTCCTCCACATCGCTACAGTTTGGGGGAATATGAAGAATGTAACAAATAAGGGGGAAATCATAAGAATTGAATCACGGGGTTGGAAAGGCTCTCAAAGGTCATTCAGCCCACCCCATAGCTGTAAAGCAGAATTTATAAAATGCCTTAGGAGATCATCTTCATACATTTAATGCATGAAAGGCCTTCATGGTTTATGACACAAAGGCTGAACTCCTCTTCCCACTTACCTGGAAGTAAATCCCATTAAATTCAACGGGACATATTTCTGGATATACTGTCACTGCAAACTGAGATGTTCTGTGACACTAACTGCAATCTTGTGCACACATTTTTCTCTGGGGGGAAAGTGTCCCATTGAACAAAGTGGGAATTGATTTGAAGTATACATGCATAGGATCAGATGGGCTCACTGCTGACAAACCAGTTTGCACATGATGAATGCAAAAATATGGGTCTCATGAATTGATTCAAACAACTTTACCCTCACACCATAGAGGTCTGACTGTTTCATTTGAACCAAAATGAGGGCCCACTTCCTAGCAGAAAGCATTAACAGGGAATTGAAGTGGAGAGTGATGTTTGCTGACTGGGGATTATTTTATCTTTTTTAATGCATATTTATGAGCTTGGAAGGCTCAGGCTTTTGTATTCAACCCTGCATCTTTAGTGTAATTAAATTATATTAGGTTGGGCCCAAGCAGGCAATGGAAGTTTCTCTTCAAGACAATGGGATCAAAACAGGAGCCTTAGTAACATTTGTACAAAGCATTTTATGCATGCTAGAGAAGAAGAAAAAGGCAAAGCTGCATGTTTGTGTACTTAGCATTTTTTTGAATTTTTAAATGCATTGAAACAAACAAAAAAAAAAGTCGACGGTTTTACCGAAGCACCCAATAATAAGACCCAACATCATCCTGGCAATAAGACAACTTATATTATGCAAGTATATTGTATTACGTTGGATCCTAACTAGGATTCCACAAATGGAAGGGGCCCTTCTATAGCTGAACACAACCAAGAGCCAGTGGGTGATTTTTCTGGCTGGCAGAAGGAAGAAAATGCATCCCCACCCCCTGATTTCCCCCTTGTAGACCGCTCTGTGTTGCCTCTCTTGCTACTACAGGGGTGCCGGGATTAGGGGATCAGTGGGACCTGTTGGTGGAAGTGTCATGTGATTGGAAATCCGCCCAGGGGATTCTCTTGCCAACAGGAACCAACTCAGGATCCCAGCCGTTCCTTGTGAGTATGCATTCATACTTGTGGAAGTCCTTTTGAATTCTTAGTGGTTCTATATCAACATGTACAAGCAGGAATGTGTTGCAATGGAGCATTATATTCTTCCATAGGTGGACAAAATACAAAGATACGTGACGATCTGCAAGTGATCCAAGTGCACTCTCATAATGCACCCAGAGGAACAAATGGACGTACTGATGCACTTCCATGCAGGATAGGGACCTAACACACATGAAATAGCTGTTTGATGGGTACCACACTCTACCAATTCCCCCATACATGCTAAAATATGTGGAAGATACATTGTAGTGCTTTCCAAGTATGAAAACATGTGGAGCTTTGAAGAGCGAAAGATCTTCAGGTCTTGGCAAAGAGAAACAACACAGTGTTAAGGAAACCCAGGCTGTCCCCTGCAAACAGCCTAGCTTCATCTTAATGAGGGGGCAATCTGCATCAAAGTACATGCCGTGTGAGTCATATTCAGCACACCTGCGCACATATACCACTGGATCAAACGCATCATGTTTTTCAAAGAGAAATAGAATAAGTTACTTGGACCAGGAAGCCTTTTAACTATCCATTTAACTGAAGCTCATGGCAGAAAATAATAGAGCTGGGAACTGATCCTGCAGAGGTTTGATGAGTTTGCACACTGTAGAGGGATTTTCAAAGAGGTGTGCCATGCAAATTTAATTTACTGGGTTAATGCTAGATATTACTGTAAAGGGCTTTACTTGAAAACTCTCAGTGGTCATATTAACCTTGGCCCCTCCAGCTGATTTAACTGCAGTTTGAATTGGAGATCCCCCTCCTCCCTCTTGCTATGTGGCTGCATGGAATATTGACATCTTGTTCTCAAGGCAAAAAAACTGGTAAAGCGAGAATTTTCAGTTGCACTTCAAAGCATATTCTGCTGTGATTTCCATGGAATATGGTAATCCATAGCATGTCTCTGTGTGGTGCTTCTGTTGCAAACCACTGACCTGGTCCCACAGATTGCTTCATGAGTCATTTAAATAGACATGAGTCATTTTAAATAGATCTCTTGATTTTAGATGTGCCAGAAATCTAACATGTGGGACAATGTCAGTGCCCCCCTCACTGCAACGCAGTTTGCCCCTTTAATGTCCCTTTGTTATTTATTTATTTTTACTGAGTCTAAAGCTCTTGCTATTGATCATTGGGTACATCCTATCATAAGATGGCTGATGCATAGCTTCACAACTTGATTTTGCTAAAATTAGAATGCATATTAGGAAAAGGAGGTCATTTTGTATCTTATTAATGGCACATGCCCTTATTTTGACACAGGTGTGAATTTTGCACCACAAAGTGAGCAATAATACATACAAGTCTCTCCTGATCTGCATTGCAAACTAGAATACATATTTTCCACTGTTCTTTAGATGTTACAAGATGTATGGATTTTCTTTTTGAACATGGAAAAATTGACAAAACTATTAGGGTTTTTTTCATTCTTTTTAGAAATGATGTCAGTTTTCCCACATTCCAAAAATAAAATAAAAATGGGTTAGCTCAATAAAGATTATTATTTGCGGATATGAGTTATCCATATAATGTAAAACAAGTCTGTCCACAATATGCTGAAATATAGTCTGATGATACTGAATACTGCCAGAACAGTCCATTGCTTAATTTTTTGTTGCAAATATGTATTTTCTTCCTATAAATGCTGGTGAGGACCTCTTGACACTTGTGCATTAGTGTTTTGAGAATGCTCTGGTGCCTGTATATACAAATGAAAACCGGGTGCCGTGAGATTGCTGATGCTAGCAGGGTTTTTTAGGATGTGTCCATATGTTGCATGATGTACTGGCTAGCTTTTGCAATGGTCTTTTGGATATGGCTAATTAGGCAGTGAAAAAGCAGCCATTTGGATACCGTTCCCAGGACGCTGCATGCCAAAATGGCCACTTAAGTGAAATTCTAGCTACTCCCTGAGGGTGCAATCCAAATCCCATTTACTTTAAGGCAGTTCTCTTTGAGTCTTCAGACACTACAACCTTGTTGTAATGTCTGAACCAGCCCTGAATCTTAACTTTGGACTTACAGCTCGATCTCCCGAGCATTTAAGCAGAAGCAATTGGATTTATGCTGACTAGGATGTAGCTTCTCACATATTGATTTGTACTTGGGTATATATGTGTGCCAGTTCAATTATGGAAGGAACATGTGTTTCGTCAAAATACACAGAAAGCCAAGTGGCAAGGATTGGGCCCCTGATGTATTTAAATGAATAAATGATGTAAACTGAATCCATGCTGCCTTCACAATTGGTGCATGTATCTTATAGACCGGCATATTTCAGTTAGAGTTCAAAAGGTTGTGTGAGAAGATGCCCTTAGATTCGCTGAAGTTAATGGGACCAAAACAGTATCACTAACAGCAGGACCGGTGCTAGGGATTTTGGCGCCCTAGGCGAGGGGGCAGGCGACGTGACATCATTGCGCATGACGTACGGTGCCCCGCCCCCTGCCCGGCCGGGCACCCTGCGCCGCCGTGGTTTTCGCCGCTGGTTGGGGCGGCACTGGGCGGTGAGGGGCAGGCTGGCCAGCGCCCCCTCCATTTTGGCGCCCTAGGCAACTGCCTAGTTCGCCTTAATGGATGCGCCGGCCCTGACTAACAGTTATCTTCACTGGATTTAGGCAATTAATTATTGCCTCCTGTAATGTAGAGTTTAAAACCTTGGGAGATAGACTGTATATACATGTCATTTTATCAATTGAGACTGAGCACTTGTTTCATCAACATACCGTAGTCCAAACACAATCTAGTTCTATTGCATACTTTTTGCCTCTGAAAAGTGCTCATTGAGAAACAGGTTTCATTGTGAAAATAAAAGCTCAGTGCAGATCGATCCTGTTTTTCCCCAGGGGGTCCATTTGAAAACTTTTGTAGGTGGTCCCAGAAATGAGAAGGTGTATCCCCACCTGCCCAATAACTGTGGGTGGGTGGGATCGCAACCACCACTTCCTCCTTCATTCACCTGGTGCATGTGCAGGGAGGAAAAGGAGTGGATACCTTAATCGAGGGCAGGATTTTCAAATGCATATCCAGTAACCACACCCACCCTTGTAGATGGCAGGATCTCGAACCAATCTATATTAAAAGCCACATGTTGAAGATTAGCATGAATGATTCTGGTTTACAAAGGACTACATTTATACACAGCCTTTGTATGGGGGGGGGCAGGGAGGGTTTCTCTGGAATATTCTGCTAAAAATGTGTTGTAATTTCACATAAACAATACCTATGCTCTTCTTCAGGCTTTCCCCCTCCATCTACACTGAGTAATTTTAGTATCAGATTCTATTCCCTACTCTTTCAATATGCTTTCCATCAGCACCAATTTCCCAATTGCTCCAATCATTTAAAAAAGGGATTAGTCGAGTTTATAGAGGAGAGGTCTACTAAAAGCACCATTCATGCACTTTGAATTGAATAATGAAGTGTCATTTGTTTTGCTTTTGTATCTAAACCAGAGATATTCCCAGTTTAAGTACCAATGATTGATTTGATGACTCTATAATGAATCCTCAATACGACTCATTAAGGACATTGCAGGACAGAAGAGTTTGTGAGTGTCCTAAATGCATTGCAGCAGTAAGCCTGACACTTGCAATCCACACAGAAGACTGTGTAACCTCATATTGATTGCTCTTAATCCAAATGATCTACCAGGTTCATTGGTATTGTTTGCCAGGTACTTCTCTCTTTATACACACATACGCACACGGGCAGGATACACACTCCCCATTCAAGTATAGGTGTGACTCCAGCCACAAATGTTAAAACTTGACCTATGCTTTTCTGGCCCTCAGTTATAGGGTGACTGCTCACTTCCATTTTTACTAGCTCTGATTCTACACTTCTCTAAGTTTGATAACCCTGTCCCATGCATGTTGCTAAGCAACTACTGTACTGTGGTTTACTACTTCTGTTCGATTCATATCCTTTTACTTCCATCTCTGAACTGCTGTGAAATATTCACTGTTCTTCTGATCCTACCGTAGTCTAGAGACAGCACTATACATATTTGTATTAGAACAATGTGAGTATGAATTACTAACACACCTGATATTGGGGTTTTCTTTCTGAAAGCTCATGCATATCATTTCTTATGAGACCTGCTCTTAAAATTTCATTTATGGAAGTTATTGGTTTAACAAACAATTGCCACATGAACTATAGATGCAACTATTCAGTATTTCTAATACCATAGACAACCATCTAGACACCACCTGTATGGAGCACCTATATTTCACTAGCTTCACAATCCTATGCATGTCTAAGCAGAAGTAAGTACCATTGGATGCAGATGGCGCTGTGGTCTAAAACACTGAGCCTAGGGCTTGCCGATCCAAAGGTCAGCGGTTCGAATCCCCGCGACGGGGTGAGGTCCCGTTGCTCAGTCCCTGCTCCTGCCAACCTAGCAGTTCGAAAGCATGTCAAAGTGCAAGTAGATAAATAGGTACCACTCCGGCAGGAAGGTAAACGGCATTTTCGTGCGCTCCTCTGGTTTCGCCAGAAGCGGCTTAGTCATGCTGGCCACATAACCTGGAAGCTGTACGCCGGCTCCCTTGGCCACTAAAGCGAGATGAGCGCCACAACCCCAGAGTCGGTCACAACTGGACTTAACTGTCAGGGGTCCTTTACCTTTACCTTTTTACGATTGAACTCAGAGAAATACATCCCCAAGTAGGGTGTGTTTGTGTATCTGACTGTAGGCTTGAGCAATGCAGACTCATTATAATTTTCCTACAGTATATGGTTTTTTGGTGTGCTATATTTCCAAACAAATTGAACTTAGTTTAACAGTTATAAATAATAGTTTAACTGCAATAGAACTAAAACAAAATTTTACAAAATTTTAACAATGTTCCATGTTGATATTCAACTTTGATATTTGACATTTATATTCTGGAGGTGAACTCTGACATCAAAAATTGACATTCCACCTGTTTTGATTTGTTATATGAATGGATGAAATTAAAATTAAAATTTACTAAATGTCACTGAAACTTACCTCTCAGACACTGTCCAAAATCAACAGCTACTACATATCAGCTGTCAAATCTTGTCAAATCTTGACTGCTGCATGTTATACTGTCAAAAGACTGACTGCTGCTGAATGCCAGCTGTCAAATGGTGTCAAATGTTGCAAAAAAATCATATCTGTCAAATGCAGAGACAGAATACCAAATATTCATCAAATATTCAGAGAATATTTACACAGCCAAATACTACCTGCCACCAAATATGCAGAGGAGAATTTTTTTTTTAGTAAATTAGTTTCATCTCTAAAGCAAGATCCCAAACCAAATTTAAATATTACCCTTGATTTTTTTTAAAGATAAAGTGCATTATACCATGCAAAATCATATTTATCACAATTTGGATGAAAACAAAATGTGACTCAAGCATTTATTATGAAGAATGCTGGATGGAAGTTTCTGAAAATCTCAACATTGAGTTTGTCCACACAGACAGGGGATTTTTTCTCCAGCTGGAACTCACCAGAACTTAGTTCTGACACCTCTCAGCTCATAGAATCATAGAGCTGTAGAGTTGGAAGGGACCCTGAGGATCATCTAGTGCAACTCCCTGCAATGCAGGAATATGCAGCTGTCCCATACAGGGATCGAACCTGCAACCTTGGCATTATCAGCATCATGCTCTAACAGAGCTATCCAGGCTCTATGAGTGCCATTGCCATTATAAGAGAACAAGCAAGGTGTTCATGGTGAGTTCCGACACCGCTTTTTCTAGAAAAATTGCACTGCACACAGATATTTTCTAACTTCCATCCCAGACCTTTATCTTGATGAGAAGTGAGCTATTTTTAAAAACCAATTCTGTTACATAGACTGTTTCTTCTTGCATATTACACACATTATTCTATGTATAATATTATACACATATACACTCTAGGTTTCCTAAAGTAACCAGCACATAGCTACATAGTACTATGAATGCAACTATATAAAAATAGTTACGTGTTAATACTTATATAGTTTATGCAGCAGAAATATAGGACTCATGGAGCTTGACTCTATGTATTTTACACATAATATAGATATAATTTTGTATAGCATTAGTCTGGCTTTTAAATAGAAGAAAGAAACTAACAATGCACATGTGCCTCAGACCATAAGCAGATGCTTGATGATAGAGGTGGTGCTAGCCGGGCAAAGCTTAATTGGAACCACCAAATTCCATGCATATGTTTAATATGGATTCTTCCTTCACTGTTACCTGGTGGCATCATTAAAACAACATGGTGTCTTTATGGAATCCTAGCAGCACCAAAGATGTTAAAATATTGAGATGTCAAATACAACCCCATTACACCATTAGTGCAAATCATTGGTGATACTGCTTTGGGACTTGTCCCTTACCTAATTGTCATAGTGTCACATAATGGCGTTGAAGTGGCGCTAATGGGACAGGGCTACCACCAGAACATGGTATTTTAAGGGCACACAACCAATACAGACACACTGGCACTTCCATAGAAAGCGTGGATGCTAGGTGTTTGTGCCGACGTCTATGGGAAGATATTCAGACCTGAGATGTTCAGACATGGTGTCCATGTGGACTGGTATCCACACAAAAAGTGGAGCTGCCTGAAATGTTTCAAATGTACCCAAAGCCATTGAATTTACTGGATAGTTTGCCACTCCAGTGCTGAAAAGATAGCAACACAAGCATAAGAGGTTGTTGCTGGTTTTATTTGAATTATGAGCATTCTTCTCCCCTTCAGCTGCTTTAAAGACAAACACCAAATTCCTTTGTAATTTTCCTGGTGCTCATCTCACACATTGCTGGTGTAAAGCACACCACATTTATACAGTACAAACACTGGCATTCCTGGGCCATTTATTTTTGAAAGGGGGGGGGTTACTCACGAGACAAATAATTAAGTTCAAAGTATTAAAAAGTTCCATTCAATTTTGTAGCATAACACTAGCACTGAAAGAGTAAGAAAAAGCTGTGAAGTGCAAAAGAGCGAACTTTTAGAAAGCTTTTGGCACATTATGATACCTCTTATTTAAAATGACTAATTTATCATGAGATGAATTGTAGAATAGCTAGGGGGTAAATTTTTCTTTTAAAAATGAAGATCTTGCCATTAAAAAAAAAACCCTATCCTATTCTTCTCCCTGATTGATAATAGAAGCAATTACATGCCCATGTAAGGCAAGATGTGAATAGTCCATTTCTTTATTAAATGGTGCTAAGATCACTTTAAAATATTAATGTTAGCATTACAAAAATGTATATCCCTGCACCTAAAGCTTACGCTCGACCCTTGGCAACAGAATCAGTGCCAGAAAAAAATTGATCTTGTTATCCCCAAATGAAGTCATTTTTAGACGTACTGTGTCTTATCGGAAGGAGAGTGGGCAAAATAAATCAGCTAAGGGTAAAAGTAGAATTTGCAATAACCTAGTACTACTGCTTCATCCTCCCACATCTCAGCACATAAAACTTACTGTCAAAAGAACTCACATCATGAGAATTAATCAAGGAACTCTTAAAATACTCCAAGCACCTACCTTCTGATGACTAATTTGCCTTTCCTATTGCGAACTACTAATTTTTTATCTCAATCGATATGTACAAATATACCTCACTATCAATCACCAGGGGCAAGGACAAACTTCCACTATTTATGTAATACTGACTACAAGATGAAACAAGAATTGACTACAGTTAACTTGGGGCTGGCTTTAACAACCATCTAGAGGGAAAGGCTGGAACAGGAGGAGAGGACGAGGGGAAAGGAGGGTGATGCACACAGCCTGAAATGGCTCCAGGGAGAGCTTAAAGGCCACGCTGGAAGTGTCAGAGGAGGCTGAGGAGCATCAAAAGGCCAAACTGGATTCTAAGATCCATCATCAAGTACAGACAAATATCTGCAGGGATGAGAGGAATCAAATAAGGATGAGCAGAGCATAAAGTAATTTAAGGCTGACAGAGAACAGAACAGAACAGAACAGAACAGAACAGGAGAACTGCTTTGTTGGATGCCAAGGGGTTCATTTAGTCAAATATGCTGTTCCCAACAGTGGTCAACCTGATCCTTCTGGAAACAGGGACGTCCCATTCTATAGTGATAATTTTACTATTTATACCCTACACATCTTACTGGGTTGGCCCAAGCACTCTGGGCAGCTTCCAACATATATAAAAACATAATAAAACATTGAACATTTTTTATAAAAAAAAACTTCCCTGTTACAGGATTGCCTTCAGACGGCTTGAGGGTCAGATAACTCCATACCCTCCAACATTTCTCCAATAAAAATAGGGACATCCTAAGGAAAAGTGGGACGCGGGTGGCGCTGTGGGTTAAACCACTTAGCCTAGGGCTTGCTGATCAGAAGGTCAGCGGTTCGAATCCCCGCGACGGGGTGAGCTCCCATTGCTTGGTCCCTGCTCCTGCCAACCTAGCAGTTCGAAAGCACATCAAAGTGCAAGTAGATAAATAGGTACCGCTGCAGCGGGAAGGTAAACGGCGTTTCCTTGCGCTGCTCTGGTTCGCCAGAAGCGGCTTAGTCATGCTGGCCACATGACCCGGAGGCTGTACGCCGGCTCCCTCGGCCAATAATGCGAGATGAGCCCCGCAACCCCAAAGTCGGTCACAACTGGACCTAATGGTCAGGGGTCCCTTTACCTTTAAGGAAAAGTGGGACATTTCGAGATCAAATCAGAAGCTGGGGTGGCTTCTCTAAATTCTCTAAATCTAAGTCCCTGGAAAATAGGGACACCTGGAGCGTCTGTAAGCATAGTTTTAATGTAATTGACTTTGCCTATTGCTCTAGCACATAATATTAGGAGCAGGCTGCTTTTAAACATCTGGCAATCATGATCCATGACAAAAATGGATGTACATAATATTCCTGACTGGCCAAGGAAGAGGACAATGCATTCTGCCAACAACAGCATATGCCCTTTGTAATAGTCTTCCTGACTTGTAAAATGGTAGGCAATAGTCATGTGGTGGTGTAGAATAAGGCATCTAGAAGGGGAAGTTACTTTTTAAAATCTGATTTAGGCAACTGACTGGGGACATTGTTCAGCACTGGCTAAATGGGGGACATGACAGTATGGCAATTGTCAAAAACATCCCCAACACTGGCAAGTAGGTACTGTATAGTAGCTGGCATTAGAAATAGGTACAAGTTCAAAGGGGTAACTGAAAGATACTAAGACCATTCTTTCCTGGGATGACATGGTATTTTTGTCCTCTTCCTATTCCGCCCTAAATTCCTAAGTATAACTATGGTGAAGAATGCAGCTTATATCTTAACTACTACTTATCTTGGGGCTATCAAAGTTGAGTACAAGCTGTATACTTGTCCATAGAGTAATAATAATAATAATAATAATAATAATAATAATAATAATAATTTATTATTTATACCCTGCCCATCTGGCTGGGTTTCCCCAGCCACTCTGGGCGGCTTCCAACAGAACATTAAAATGCAGTAATCTATTAAACATTAAAAGCCTCCCTAAACAGGGCTGCCTTCAGATGTCTTCTAAAGGTCTGGTAGTTGTTCTCTTTGACATCTGGAGGGAGGGCATTCCACAGGGTGGTGCCACTACCGAGAAGGCTAATCTGAACTATTTATCTATGGTCTTCAGTGCACTTTACAAATTCTGCACAAAATTGTCCCTTACTTAGATTTTATTATTTTAATATGTTTTACTCAAGCCCAGACCCAAGTGTTATAATTAGGGATGCATTCAGCACCTAGAATGCTAGAAAGGCACCCATAATGGTAAACTCAATTCCCAAGCTAAGCTACAAACCCAATGAAGTCTGGGAGCAGTGTGTAGACGTCATCCTTAAGGATTCCAAATTTTCCTCGGAGTTGCAGTTGCCTGGGTACTGGAAAGTACAGTTCCTCTGCATCTCAGTGGTATGACTGCTCAGAAATATCAAGGCTTTGCAGAGGAGCATATCACTTCTTTGCCACTACTAATTATGGCACTATGTTATAGGTTTCATCCAACTGGTTGTGCAATGGACTTGCACTTATGTAAATAGGAGTTCCCCTATTCCCCTTCCCCTGTACAGCTTCACATGAACCCCCAAAATCTGCTCCAGAAAGGGGGCACAGGGCAGTTGCCAGCATGGAGGAAAAGTAAGGAGACCCCCACTGTGCTTGCTGGTATGATGTTTCTCATCCTATATATTTACTTCCATTTTGTGTACTTTGTATAGGCCAAGATCCAAAGATGTACTTTATCCACCCCTTAGAGGTCCAATGGGATCTTAAAGCTGCACAGCTATTTACATCCCAGCCACTGCTATAATAGATTCCTATGTTAATCTATATCTATAAAATAGTAATTTGTAATATACAAAATAATAATAAACAGAAACTCTTTGGCATTGTCCTTTTTTGTTGATTGCTAGGTTAGAAGTGCCCTTATATTTAGACATCATATACATTTGGCAGTGAAGAGTGGCTTGAGTGATCTACATTGTTCATTGCTTAATTATGTTATTTTACTGTTCCTGAAAACCTGACACAAAGCAAATTTACATTACTCTGCTCCTAATTAGCCAATAATCCTTAAGGATTTGAATGATACATACTCAAAGTAATTTCCTTCTTCAGTAAAGATGAGATTCCTTACGTTGGTTTAAGATGATGGCATGGCACCCTGACAAAAAAAGTATATTGGTGATGACAGCCCTCTGTGTGTTTGTCCTCGGAGTCAAACTCTCTTACAAAACTTAATTATATCTTCTTAGTGGACAGCAAGAAATCAATAAACAATGTTGTAATTTCTGAAGACAAGTCGGTTTCTTTCCTCTTGAAGGAATCTATAGTGAGTCTGTTAATATATTGTCTATGGCTATTGTCCTGGCTCTCACTGCTGTACACAGAACTCGGACTCCCAGCAATGTTCCTACCAAAGGCTTTAATGCATCAATTGGATCAGTACACAGGTAAGGCACAGGTTACAAGGGGCAGCAGGTAAGTAAGAGGTAGGGATACATGGGTAGGGTTAGGTGGATTGATTTAAACCAAGGCAATTTAAATCGTCCCAAAACCAAGGCTGACTAAAACCAATGCTTTGAAACGAATTTCCTACTTTCTATTTCTTTATTTCATGAAAAAGCCATGAAGAGGAGAGGAGCGTGGAGTTTGATTGGGCAAGTGGAAGACTATTGCTTGAGCGGAACAGCAGCACTGGCTCCAACCCTATATAGATATTTAGGGGACCATTTGTGAAAGTAAGGATTGCTGTTTGGTTCTATGCACATGTAAGGACATTAAGCAAGAGCACATATTTGCAGCCTTAGCACCCAGGGTTTTCAAGCAAGAAGGGCAGGTAGTTAATGAACAGAACCGTATCCAATAAAGTAATTCTGTTAGTGCAAGAATTTCCACTTGTGCAATGGAACTTCTCCCCCCTCTCCTCTCTCCAGACACCCTTGGTCTGCTTTGGATGATTGGGGGAACCCCCAGAACACGGAGGCACAGGCAGAGGGGAGGGAGTGGAAATTCTATTGCACAGCCAAAAGTCTTGCACTAACAGAGCTACTGTGTTGGATACTGCCCTGTATTTCTATAACATGGAAGGTCAATGCTTGTGCTGATTGACAGAGAGCAAATATTCATAAATTACACATTAATACTTCGTTCTATTTATGTTGTTCTTCTGCATTGAAAAGTAGACTTTATCTCAATGGCAAAGGGTCAGGAGACTGGCTAAAGATTCCCAAGTTTGTATTTCATAAAGGCATCTTGTTTGTTTTTCAGGGACCCTCCAAATCACGTTGCATAAATTGTGCTCCAAGGTGAAGATGAAGTCAGGGGAGCTCTTTAATTCACTCTCATGATATGTGTTCCCATCACACAGTCCTTTTACAGTAGGCAAGCACCTGCATTCTGGACTCACGGTTATTTCTGAGCAGTCTTCAAAAAAAAAAAAAAAAACCCACACGTTTATTAAGTGCCTTGTTATTTATTAATTTAACAAAACTCTACACCACACTTTCAGTATCAATTGCTCCGAGGGGTGTGCAGCAGTAATTAAAAGCAATAGTTACAGACCACTGCTACTGTAAAAATGATCAAGGGAATCAGCCAACCATTGGGAGATGGTTGGTGCATAGTGAAGGCTAGTGACAGGGGTGGTAAATGATGGGAGTTGTTTATGTTGTCCATTACAAATTGTTCAATTTAATGCATTGTTACATTTAATCTAAGTAATGAATCCAGATGTTACCCTGATGGGTGCGTTAAAAATAATTAAATAAATAAAGACAAATAGATCACAATGCCCTCTCCCTTCCAGCTGATTTAAAATTGTGGTTGCATCATGGGCAATCTGTATTTGCAGCTGTTGCGGCTCTGGCCTCCTTCTGAGTAAAGCATTTTTCTGCCATATCTGAAATATTGGCAAAATTCACACTGAACCTTTTCAGCGGGAAGGATGCATGCTGGTAGAAGGGTAGGGTAGAAATTCCAATCTGTCAGGATCAGTAGGTGATTTTTGCACCATTTACAGAGCTGTTTTGGTGTGTGAATATTTTTATATAAAACAAAAATACAGGTGGCATAATAAGAGTTTACGTGGACCTTTATGCAAACAGCTTACTCCCGGTGGTGCTTACCAGTGGTGTATAAGACTAAACAATGCCTAAGATAGGTGTGAGATACTATAGAGAATGTTGAAATTATTTTCTCATTTCTTTTCTAAAAGAAAAAAGGCACATTTTGCACACCCTTGCTATATTTGGATCTTAAAGTGATACCAAATCAGCATTTCCCACCCTGGGTCCCTTCAGATGTTTAGGACTACATCTGGGGCTTATGGGAGTTGTAATCCAAAATGTCGGAAGGGCACCGGGTTAGGAAAGGCTGATCTAAATGGACTATAGGACAATCTATCATTTAGAGTTTAGTGTTGCTAGATCTCTTCACCTTTCCCATTAAAATGAACCTGCTTTAAAACCAATGAATGTTAATGATCAGTCCTTTTTGGTTATCACACAAAAGAAATCACGTTGCCGTGTCTCCTTACACAAGTCACAGTGCATCCCTTTTCTCAGGATAGCATGTGAATAAGAATAGTATGTGAGGTTGTAAAGTCAGCGATAGGCATGTTGCATGTGTGAACTCAAGAAACTGACTTAATAGTCATGCACAGGCACAGTAAATCTAGATGACTAGAACAAAGGAAAGATGGTTCATATCAGAGGCAGATTTAGGGCAGTGAGACTGGTTCCACCACACCAGGTGTTGAGCCTAGGGGGCGCCACAGCGAGCCACAACTATGACATAATGAAGTGAGCAGAGCGGAAGGTAAGAGGTGGGGCTACCAAATTTTGGGCTCGCACAGGGTACTACTGAAATTTGAAAGACCAAAGTATGCCCCTGATTCACGCAGTCAAGTGGGGATGAGGCCCTGTTTGCACATGCTAGCTTGTTCTCTGGTTCTCTGTGGCCACCAGACTAATTTTACGTTTGTGGCAAGGAGGCAAAATGGAAATGTGAGTTGCAGAAGGAGAGCAAGGAGTGGCAGAAGGGGAGAGAAAACGGATAATCCCACACACTTTTGCCCACTGCTGGTATACAGTTTCTGACATATTGCCTCCAAGGGAAAGTAGACCTTGACAGCAAAATGTGGCTCACCTTTGGCCTCAGAAATACATTGGGCACCTGCATACCCAGAATATATGTTTGTGTGTGTTAGCGGAAACACACTTTTGTTCAACAGTTTGATCTTTGCACTGCAAAGAATTCTGAAGTTCACCAGTTCTGCGATGGGGATTTGTCTTCAATGGAGATATTAAAAAGCAGTGATTTCTATTCATCACAACCAATTTCATTCCGCTGCAGTACAGTTTCCACCAAATACGACTTTATTCATCTTTCCATCAGCTATTTAACATAAGTCAAGTAACTTACATATCTTATGCAACTTACATTCATTTCAGTGTCAATGTTATATAAAAAAACTTGTGTATCATTTGCAGATGTAGAAAACACAATGTGAACAAACACCAGTAGTATTTGCTTGACTGATTTCTGTTCCTGGTCACAGACAAACACATGAACTGCAACAATTTCTGCTTCCTTATTTTTTTTTTTTTCAGAATTCTTGCATATCCCTAGTTCTCACCCAGTTCATATATCTCATTTCCTCCTGTCCTGGTTATTCAGTTACAAGTGATTCCTAGAGTATCAAAACCAGAAATGAAATGAAACATGAAAATTGGCCACAAGTTAACATTGCTTTTATACTGATGTTCTGGGACCTGAATATTGTCTATAATTGATATTGCTCTGTACCAAAGCCAATCCTATATGAAACAAAAGCCAATCATGGCACTTCTTTTAATTGGTTGTAAGTCAGAGAGCAGGGAACTTCTATGGTCTCTGTAATGCCGATCATACTGTTGTTTATAACTGTAACCAAGAGAGAAAGAAATAAAGCCATTCAAATTAGCAAGAGGGTTAATACAGAGAACATGTAGAGAACATATTGCAAAGTCAAATGATTCAAAATTTTAGATTAGTGAAATTCACTTCATTTGGGTTTGGAAGGATGAATTGGTGAATGCAGTTCAATATTTCACTAGCTTGTTGTTTTTCACTTGAAGACAAAGAAAACTGTGACCACCCCCCCCCAATAATCTTGTTATAGTATTATCTTCCTATGAAAGCACATTAGTAAAGCGCTCTGATGCTGGTTGTACAGTGAACTCAAACCCACCCCTAATTAAACTGCCTGCATCCCCCAGCATTTTCCTGTAATGATGTCAAGCCATGCAGCTATTCACTGCCCTTTTATGAATGTAAACACTGTTTGTAAATCATATAAACCTAACCTGGTTCGCTATTGAACAGCTCCTAAAATGGAATTAATTAGCTTTATTGAACTGGGAGTTGCCATTTATTGGATATTTTTGAACATGACTTTTCTTGAAATAAATCCCTTCTCTTTCCCCACTCCGAATTCACAGGGAATTAATTTTGGAAAGGATGGAAGCATTTTTTAAAATTCCAATTTTAATTTAAGAGAGGGCTAATGGTGTGTAGATTATGTGTGAAATGTTTTATTGAGCCAGCATAGATTTTTGTCTCCCTCTCAAAAAAGAAGAAAATGAAATAAAATAACTAGAAATGTAATACATTTGAAAGCAGCAAGTGTCCAATCCTAGCAGCTCAGTCATGGAGTGCTTGCTGTACTTTGGCAATCTAATTTAAATGTTAAGTCTGAATAGAGAAGGTGCCCTGCTCTAGGACATGAGCTCATCTTCCCTTTCGAGATCAGACAAAAATGCCTCTGGCAATATGTTTGCACATTACTGTGAAATAGCCCCATACGAGGCAAAGAAATATAAACAAACCAAACAAATTTGCCTCTCTTCTTTTTAAGCTCAATTATATTTCTTCTGCATAAGAAAGAAGGCACCAAGAGCCTAAATTTAAGGGAGAAATAACCTCCGTTGCAATTTACCCGAAGAAAAACCATAGTTGCTGGAGGTGGATAGTTTACCTGAGCCATCAGCTACATAGCACATTTATGGTTATTGTATTTTACAGGTTGATAGATTTTTATATTCTGTCCAAGTCAGGATCTTACACCACCTGGTTTATTATTTAGTAATTTACAGTGCAGTCAGGCATGTTTGGTTTAATGTAGGATAAACTTATAAATCTATTGTTCCTCCAGTTGCCAGGGTTGGTGTGCAATGAACTACAGAGCTTGATGCGTACATACATTTCAGCTCTGCTTATTTTCTTTGATAGGGAAGCAGGCAATAGATAACACAGTGACAGTAGCATCCCAGGGGATAGCAAAATGTGAGAGCAACACACCGTCAGGTTAGTAGGTCATTATTGTATGAGCACTGAGCCATTAATTGACTACTGTACCAGGCTCAGTCTGTGTCAGATTATGGCACTTGGCAGTAAGGACTGTTATCTAATAGCTTAACTTTGCTTTCTTCTTATCTTCCTTTTTGCTGATAAAAATATGCATAATAAGGTAAATATATTTGTTACATTGCCATTTCAGTTGTAGACAAAAGAGACTGTCAGCAGGTAAATCTGTTTCATGTTTGTCTGTCTGTCCTTAGGCCCACTCTCTCTTCCCACAATGCTTTGCCATCCTGTGCATGAGTGGTAGTGTTGGAAAGCTGAGAGGGGGGGCAAAGGTGATGGGCTTCCTTTTGGGAACCTATGCCTTTTTACAAGGCATAAAGCCACCTCTCCCACAAACAGAGAAAGTCTGACATAGCACACTCGCTTGTGAAATCAGAATCCAGTCGTCCAATTCTCCCCTTCTCATTCCTCTTTGTTTTCATGTTTACATGCTTCCCCTGCCAACTAACATGCACCAGCTCTGCCATGCATCAAGGCGGCATTCATTTCATGCTAAAGCCATCAAATATATGGAATGGCCACAGAAAAGAGGACATGACAACCAGGTCTAAAGAGGCATGTGGAGCCTTTTCAAAACTGTGGGTCATCTTCCCCTTTCTTCACGTTACTAATATAAATAGACAGGAGAGTTTGAATCATCTGAAGCACCTTTATTTGGTTATCCATTTATTTAGAAGTTGTTGCCAATTGGTGGTCTGCAGATCCACCCAGAGGGACATCCAATTGGTGGTCTGCAGATCCACCCAGGACATCCTGTTTTGGGGAACCGTGCTCTGTTGTGAGATTGAGGCGCCCCAAAACACGTGTTTTTTTGGCATCGTGCTCTTGTGCAGGTCATGTGACCTGCACTGGAGCACAGCCTGGAACACGTGTATCCTGGTTTTGCACTGTGACATGTTGAAGGGTATGGTGGAACCAATCACATAACAAAAATCTACCACAGAGATACCAAAAATTTTCAAAGTAGTGGGTCCATGGCTTGGGGGTCTGAAGTACTTGGCTCATTGGGGACCACTGATTTACAACATATATACAGCCATCCCATGATGTAAGTTCTTTGAGTGGTTTACAAAATACATATAATACAATGCCTTCAAAACAATAACAATGATAACAATTCATATATTGCCCTTCATCCATAGATCTCAGGGTGGTTCACAACTTAAAAATGGAAGAAGGAATGTGTCTCCATTTATGATGTAACTGGGCCAATGCTAGCCTCATCCTAAACTAGTCATGCTTAGTTGACTAAAGCTGAACGTGAGCTTTCATTTTCATTCATCCCTCGCTGGTCTCATGCAACTCTATGCAAGGAGATCTGGATCAGGGTAAGACGTTTCCAGCACTTTCAAGTTAAAAAGGAAAATATAGGGTCGAAGCCTTAGCACATGAGTAGGCAAACTAAGGCCTGGGGGCTGGATCCGGCCCAACCTCCTTCTCAATCTGGCCCGTGGATGGTCCGGGATTCAGCATGTTTTTACATGAGTAGAATGTGTGCTTTTATTTAAAATGCATCTCTGGGTTATTTGTGGGGCATAGGAATTCATTCATTCCCCCCCCAAATATAGTCCGGCCCCCCACAAAGTCTGAGGGACAGTGGACCTTTTTCAGCCCCCTGCTGAAAAAGTTTACTGACCCCTACCTTAGCACTTCAGTGGAATAATAGTTCCAAACTAGCAGGAGAAAAAAAATTACGCATGAACAGCGAATGTTAGGTGTTTTTCATGAATTAATCTGTACCTTATGAACTGGCAACTTTCACAGCAAAAATTGAATTCAGCATTTCACCAGCATGTAGATAACACACCTTTTATGGATGTACCTATTATGGAGAGTTAATAATTTAATGAGCATTATATATTCTGATATTTGGTTTTACACCAGAAAACTGAGTACAAATATACACTGATTACCCTAGAGGTTTAAACAAATATATCAAGTCACACCCATAGCTGCAGAAGGAGTTTGCTGTGCATAGGCAAACTATAGTTTCAGGCATTCATTATCGCCTGCTGTGCAGAGTATATTGTATGAAAGCTATTGCGTTCCAGCTGCTCTATTATCGTGCAACAGTTAAACTGGTGCTTGACTAGTGATGCCATACTGAGTGCCAATAGCCAAATCATGGTTGTGTGGGCACATGAAGAGGAATTAGCCACAGAGTTGACCTGGAGAAGAACAATTGAATAAACTACCTTAATCATTCTTTAAACATCTTATATTTCTCTCATGTTACATTTACATGGCCTGAATTTCCTTCTTTTGAACTGGTGACTTTCCCTGTGCATCTAAATCTTCAGAGGAAAAGGATACATTTCACGCTTCTGAATAACTTGATGTGTGTGTGTGTGAGGGGGGGGAGCCAAATGTATGTTAAATAAAAAATAATACCTAAGGGGAAATGCCAGTTCCAGTCAAGGACCTCCAGAATACCAAGAAGCAGGCCAGCAAAGGTGTGGGGTAAATTGGTAAAAATTAACTATTAGGAAGATGATAAAATATCGTTTTTATGATTCAGAGTTAGCTATAATGCTAATATATTGCTCCAGGGGAGGTTCAAAAAAGTCTGCTTTCTGTGAGATGTGCTCCAAAAATTGTTAGGTTGTGAATTTCAGATGCTCAGCATTTCTGACACCTTTTGGACCAAAATAATGGTCACAGCACTCCATTTCGCTTCTTGCAGTTCAGTCTATTTTCATAATGGCCTAAGACCAAATGTGTGATTCCTTGGGGGATCAATGAGTAGTGACAGTCACTCTGCAAAAGAGTTTGGGGGTACAAGTACTTCTGTGAAGCAGCTGCCTTGTTCTCTAGGATATTGGGTTTCTTTCTTTCTTTCTTTCTTTCTTTCTTTCTTTCTTTCTTTCTTTCTTTCTTTCTTTCTTTCTTTCTTTCTTGAAGACTCTGGTTGCAATGATTGCTATTAGCTCAATATTATGAAATAAACACCATCGGAACAATTGTCACTAATTAGTTTTGCAAAGAGATTTTGAAAACAGGGTGTATAGGGATCTAACTGTTTGACCTTCAACAAGGTGTAGTAATTTCGACATGCCATGCAGCCAGCCTTGATCTGGCACAGCAGGATATGATTCCCACAAGGAAGCTGTGATATGAACAGAAAACACAAGGAAAGATGATGATTTTACAAATTTGTAAACCACTTCACAGCCTGAGGCCATCAAAGCAGTCTATAAAAAGATAGAAGTAAGGGAAAATATTTAAAAATGCAAATTCTAAAACCAATGGGAACTATTTCTGCAAACCCTATAAATGATTAAAACCGTTCCTACAGATGTAGGAATTTAATAAATGACTAGGTCAGTGGGTCGCGCCTAAGATGAAGTCTTCTTAAACAAAAATGGCAGTTCTAGAAATTCAGGCCCTCTCCAAAACTCTCACAGGGCCGGGCCCTACCATTAAAAATCGTGTCCTCCCTCAAAGAGGACACGTGTTACGGTGCGACCTGGCAACCAAACCGTGTGTTGGGGGTGGGTAAGTTTGGATAGCCACAACACCCTATTGGTAGGTCCCTCGATGCTGGATGTAATCAGACCAATGGGACGCTAGTCAATTGGATCGAGGGACCTACATAAGCCCTTGCACGTGTCCCTGAGCTTCCTCTTTGGGCCAGTGCATCAGAACACCCGCCCACCTCTCCCTATTTTTAGGGCTTGTGCACTTGACCTTGCTATGCCATCGTGTGTCGTCTGTCATTGGGACAGGGGCATGGCAGGAATTTTCCCCACTTGACTGATTGGCTGGTGCCATTTGGGTTTCGCCTGCCACGTAGCAAATCGTCACAACTTGTAAGGTTGTGGATAGGCTCTGGTTCAGGTGATAGGGATGGCTAGAGTGTTCTGCCACCCCTATGTGAAGGGTATTCCATTAAAGGAATCCAGGGACTCAATGGTTTGGTCAACCCTGAGAGGGGGTTATGCCCGTGCCTGAGTCCGGGGGGACATCTGGATGGTGGACTAGCCCGACCCCGGCTTTCTGCTGTTCCAGGTGTTTACACCCTAGGCTGACCTATGCTTGTGCCCTGGGTCAGCGCTACCTGCAGAGCAGGGAGCTAGTCGAACCAGAGCCTATGCAACCACTCACTTTCTGTAATCAATAAAGCTGTGGCCTAAATTCTGCCAAAAACCAAACCAAAATTATGAGTCTTGTCTGAATTTATTTAAGGGGGAGGTTAAAGGTCTAAACAAGCAAAAGAGTGATGCTTCATCACTTTGCAGCTCACTTTGGTTGTCTTGAAAGGGCAGCAAATTGCTAGTTATTTAATTTATTATTATGGTATCATTACTGCTAAGGAAGAAGAGAAGTGTTGGTTGTATTGTTTACGTCCGGTGCCAAAGTAACTTGTCTGGCCTTGCGTACTTACACCTTGACTTGTGAGGGTGGGCCAGGTAGCACAGTGGTTCGCCATTTATTGTTCCATTTTTGTGCTGTAAAATGTCATGGACCAGCCTGTTCATACTTGCTTTCAGTGCTATCTTCCCCTGTTTTGTTTCTGGTTACTTATGTGCCCTGCACTAGAGGTTTTACTTTCTGTCTTTTTATGTCTGCTTTGGATACATGTAGCAAGCAATTTGGGGGTGAGGGGTGAGTGGGAGGTTCCCCTATGTAAAAGAAGATTCCTGTGGCAGTATAAATCTGTGTATGCAAATCTTGTTCCTGAGCTGTCTATTGGGTGTACATCCTCATATCTATTCTGCTTTTGCACCTAATTTCTTTCTGAATCAGACATAAAATGTATATATTCTCTGCTGTGCAATGAAATAATGAATTCTTAGCATGTCCACATGTAAGATGTTTCCCTGAGAATAATGTCTAATTTCCCCCTCCTTAAAAAAAAAAAGAGGAAAGAAATATGGAAGGTTTTGGTGCACCATTTATTTTTATGGTAATTTAAATATGTTAATACTATACCTAAGAGTTTTATATAATATGCATCTTGCATAAAAAGCTGATTTTACTCCTGAGCGTCAGTCTGGGGAAAGGGGAAAAAAAACCCCTCTTTGTCGGCGCTAAAGGCATCTTTGGCCGTGTTATTAAAATGCTATAAAATCACATTCTCTCCAGACTTTTAACAACTGTCTTGCACTGCACGACAGCTCAAAAACATATATTTCCTTTTGCAAACAGGTGCTTTAGAATTAATGATCACAGTTTTGTGAGAACATTTAACAAATGCATACTTGTAGTCAAGGCTGTCTCTGCACCATGTGGTATGACAAATGGCTCTATGCTTGATGGTAGTTTCATTAATTTTTTTTAAAAAAATTCTTTTCAATTTTGGCTAATTCCACCACCCGAATCCCTCTGTAATGGTGCTCCATTGTAGGCATGGGGGGCAATCCCTTGCACCCCTCCCCAAAGCTGCAGGAGGTCAGGCAAGAAGGAGAAAAATCCTGACCCTTCTAGTAAACAACAACAGCATTGTGATAAAGACAAGAAATGGCAAGAGGGGATAAAGTAGTTTTTAAATATCTACCCACAGTTGGAGCCACTCTAATAACCAAATGAAATGCAGTGCCTAATCCTTTCTAAATTAGAAGCATATTAAATCTTACAGAGCTCAGGAAAACAAGCCAAGATACTCTGCTGTTGCAGGTTTTCCAACAACTTATTTCTTTTCCCTTTCCTTTTTCTTCCTTTCTTTTGGTAAACATCACGTCGTAGCAGCCTTAGCTTAAAAATGCATGACTAACAACCTGCTTTTCAAAGCACTTTGCCAGAACAAGGCTGGCTCATTTCAGTGGGATTTCTGTCAAAGAAACACACTGAAGATTGGAATGGGATGCCATTACAAAACTCACTGGGGCAAGGGAGCCAACATCCAGCAAGGTCCAAGGTTAAATTGAGGAGAAGCTGTCTGTTTTAGGAGCATCTTTTTACACATCTTAACACAGTGGTGTTTCCACCACTACAAGCCCTGTGCTAATCTGGATATAATGAGAACCCAAATTGAGACTGCATACACACCATATATTTAAAGCACATTTAAATTACTTGGTTCCCCCAAAGAACCAAGGTTCTTGGCTGTTCAGAGTCCACACAACTTTTTTGTTTTCGGAGAAACAAAACTAAGCTGCCTGGGCAAATGCCCAGTTTGAGATGGAAAGGGGTGGAAAGATGGGATTTTTCATTCTGACTGACAGGTCTTGCTTTTAATCACAATGCATTAGTTCCCCAGGGCATTCCAATCCCAGCGATTTGGGGAGGGATAAAAAAACATTTGTTTCCCATGTGGATGTATGCCTCTTCATAATCAAGT
>JAWWNH010000019.1:0-20000 GCA_034641385.1 Darevskia mixta | reverse complement strand
CCTGCTCCCCCACAAAAGTATGTGTCTCAGCCTTGGGGCAAGGAAAGAGGAAGAGAGTGGTTGAAAGTCTTCTGCTCCTGCAGATGTAGGTGTACGGTTGTGCTCTCTTTTTGCATCCATGTTCCTTTTTCACACCCATTTAAGCTGTTTCAGTGGCCAATAGATCTGAACTTCAGCCCTTTTGAGTGTGGACTAAGCAGGGCCGGATTTAGATGAAGAGAGGCCCTAGGCTACTCCACTTGTGAGGCCCCTCCCCAGCCCCCACCCTCACAACTAGAATAAATTGGAAGAGTGTTATAAACAAAAATGAGTGAAGCCAAGGATGATGATGGGTATTTAAAATTCTGCAATTAACAATTTCTCCAGGCGAAAGCCTGGCCAGGGCGAAGGCCTCTTATATACCTGCTGGGATTAACAAGGCATCTGACCCTCACCTGAATCTCATAACTCTCATGACAGGTGATTTGGTCTGCAGCCACAGTGTGGAAATAAAGGATGAAGATACCAGGCACTCTACTATTCAAATTAGCCCCCAGTGTTTTTGTTGCAATCCCCTTCTCAATTAAGTAATCAATTTTAATCTAGAATTTAAATTCTCAAAACCTTCTTATTTGTTAATTCAAGCAAGTAAGCTACTGCTCTCACTTCATTACAAACAGTATTTCTACTTGCAACTTTTCTGCTTGTATATATTGATAATATAATTTTGGTTACTGAGGACAAACAAGATAGTACAAAAAGAAGATTGGGCGCAGGCCTGGCCAGGACATAGGCGTCCTGACTGTGACAAAGGTGACCTGTGTGCTTGCTTGCTTGCTTGCTTAACTGCTGTTGGGAACTTCAAAGTCCCTGCTCTCCCTTCTTATGGTCTTTGTACTGGACCTGGAGACTCCAAGAGAGAGCATTCCATGTCAAGGAGGAGGGCAAGTGGGTACCTTATCAAATGACAGGGCAGGAGCTACACGGAGCAGGGCCTTTTCACTGGTGGTGCCCATTGTATGCCTCACTCTTCCCAGACCTGCTCTCTTTTGGACTGTATTTTGGAGTTGTATAATTTAGGAAGCCTTTGGAAGAACTGGTTGACAAGTCTTATCAGTCGCTGACGTATGAGGGGATTTTATTTGCTGCTATTCTGGGCTTCTGGTGCACCAGGGTTTACACCAGCATAATAGAATTGGCCAGGATGCCAGAAGGGATACAATTTGTGCTTTCTCCATTATCTGCACAGCAGGGGGTGTTCAGTCAACAGTGCAAAGGCTGAGCTGAAGCGTTCCCTGCTGGTTACCTGCTTTTAGCAATAGGGGTCGCTGTTTTGTAGTACCCAATTGGTTAGCTGTCAGATTCTAGAGCTCCCTATTGGTGGCTCTTAGGTAATTCACAAAATACAGAGTCCATTCATAAAACACAGTGTTCATTCATAAAGCAGTAACATAAATTATTGGGTGTATATTACAGCTGTTGAACGTACAGCTTTATGGCCATGCTGTAGTGTAGTGCTTATGCGACTGCGAATAAAAGGTGGCTGGGCTCATTGTCTCGGGGTTGGGGGGGAGAGGTGATTTCCAGTAAGTGCCCCCCTTATTTCCACAACAAGTCCTTGAGTCTGTACTCTGAATAGTGACACCAGGGACCTAGAAGGTGCAGGGTTTGTCAGTCCAACCCCTTCACAGTCTCATCAGGGCTGACCTTAAGGCAATTGGAGCAATTTGGCCAAATTCGGCCCCATGTGCTGCTCTTAAGGGGGCCCCTGCACCAGGGCAATCTAGATGGATTTTATTTATATCTTTTTGCAGACTTTGGCTGTGAAGTGGGGCCCTACAAAAATAATTAAAAAAAATTCAATTTGTGCCCCACTGCTTCAATTTGGACCCCACTGGCTAGCCCTGAGTCTCATAGTTGCTGGGCCTGAGTTGCCCTACCCTTGCATGAAGTCTTGGGTTTGCAATTTTGGGAGAGGGGAGACTGCGGCACTGGGGAGAGGGGAGGCCGGTGAGGCCCCCTAGATTTAGAGGCTCTAGGCTTCAGTCTACTTAGCCTATACATAAATCTGACACTGGGACTAAGTGCTCCCCCCAGTGCTATGTGATATTAGTTACTACAAGTGGGGCATGGAGGATGCAAAGTGGTACATCTATGGCCACTTCCAAAACACTGCTGGCTGACTTCTTGAAGGGAAGGGATTTACCTCTTTTTTTGGCATACATAATTTTGTTCAAATGGGAAGGGGAAATTAGTTACGCCAGCCTCAGGCTGGCATGGATGGAGAACTCAATCCTGGGGTGTCTTCAGCGAATGTGTGGGATATATTATTACTAGAGCAGTCAAGTACAACATTTTCCTGTTGCCTAGAATGGACACACAGGGGAATGTGGTTCCAAACAGGGTAGACTTCTTGTCATACCTGCTCTGGAGCTTCCTCCCCCTGTGTGTGACCAGGTAGATGGGTGTGACCCTAGCTGATCAGATTAAAGGGCTGACCACACAACCATCTCTCTCTTGGACTCTTTCTCTCTTACTATTTTTAACCTTCTCACCCCTTGCTTTTTCCTGTAAGACTAATTGCAGCCGTTAACAGTCGTCAACAGGTTTACCACAGCTATCAGCCTATCACTCATTCCCACCACCCTTCTGAGTAATACCCCTCCCAACCTCTCACTACGGTATATATAAGGGTCTGGTGACTTCTGTTTCAGTGTATCTGAAGAAGTGTGCATGCACACAAAAGCTCATACCAAGAACAAACTTAGTTGGTCTCTAAGGTGCTACTGGAAGGAATTTTTTTATTTTTTATCTTATTCTTGTACTCACACTCTCCTGGCTTTTAGCCAACGCATGGCTCAACCTTCACATAGGATAGATCCCACAAGCAGAAAGTCTGAGATGTAGCTCAGACTTCTTTTCACTGTAACCCCAAGATAAAGCCTGCCTTCAGATTACTGCTGTGAACTGAATGTAACTAAAACTTTAGTCTTATTTTTAGTCTATTTTAGTCTATTTTTTTAAAGAAGACTGTGTTGTGTTAGTATTATTATTTTAAGAGGGAAATAAACAGGAAACTTACTAGGAGTAAGCCACACTGGACAAGCCAGACTGGATCGTTTAATTAAAGGATTCTAAAGAATCATCAACTTGCTTCCAATAAGTTGCAAAGGGAATGTGCTCTGTTGTTTACTCACTAGCATGAGTGAGGAGGGATAATATCAAAACAAATACTTTCCTGAACATTCCCACAGAATGAAGGGGCCTTGGCTCCATCTGATCCAAGTTTGCCTTGGATATTGAGAACATGGTACCACTGGAAAGTATGTCTGGCTATCAGACGTGTCACATCACTAGAAAAGTTAGAGAAATATATAAATATGGTTGTAATCTAAATATGGATTTAAATCCATTTAATATAAAATATGGAACCCCCAAGTTCTTAACTCTTAGTTCACAAATATTATTGAGCTCAAAATTTACACCAGGTTTTACTTTCAATAAAGAATGTACATTTTGGTTCAATGAGCAAGCCAGAAATTGTTTTTCAGAGCAGCGCCTTGGCATTCCACAAAGTTTTTGCCAACCCTCCCACCCAAGAGATTTGTTAAAAGAGATTTATTTATGGGCATTGCAAGCAGCTTGCCAAATAACTGCGCCTTCATGTTTTTTAATACTTCTCTAAATTTATATTTAATAAAAGGAATAAAATGTCAATTTAGTTATTATTAATTATAAATATTTTCATCTATTCCTGCCTTGGGTATCAGGGGTAAATAAAATCCAAGATGCCAAAAATATGCTACAAACACTGGCAAATGTCTGTTTTGTTGTTGAACACAGAGACTTATATAATTTTCTCTCTTTTTTGTAACACTTCTCACCACTGTGAGTCCACATGTGTGTGCTATGATGTCTTATGTAAATAGCTTGTTTTCTTACCTTGTTTTATAAACAGGATCCTGGTTAAATTGCATTCATTAACTTCTCAAGTCATTTCTAATTTTTCTTAGATGTTTAAACTACTCTCTCCAGATTGAGAAAACAATTTAAGGCATTCCAGTGGATTCAAGTCTAATTCCTTTGTAAGCAGTATTCCAACAGTCTTCTGGGTGAACAAGATCAGATTAATCACTTAACCTCCATGGCCCTGCTTGATCTGAAAAAGCTAGGCTGCAATTCTGAAACTGAGTACTTCTGGAACAATCTTGGGAGTTAATATAAGAATTGTTTGGTCAGTTGCACAGGAAATGTAGTGGGGAACTGTTTTCCTTTTTTTTTATGGGAATTATCACGTGGTGATTGGTCAGAACTGTCCAAGTTGCACATGTCCTACGGCAGCACTGTGTTACGGCACCTAGGGTTGCCACGCCGAAGACCGACAGGCAGCTGCAGATAAGGATAAGGTCTATCGCCAACGCCAGGGTCCAGGAAGTCAAGGTCGAAGACAGTCCAAGTCGAAAGCCAGTCAGGAGTCAGGAGCACAAGAAACACATCAGGGGGTCACAAACACAGGTACCAGGCAGGAATCACGAACACAGGAATAAGGCAGGAGTCACAGACACACGCACACCAGCACATCAGTTGCAGATGCTGCAGAATGGGGCAGCCGGCTTCCCTAAGTAGCCGGTTCACTCCCACGCTTCTTATGAGCTGCAGCTGTCTCTAATTGCCGCTATCGCTTCTCAGCTCGGCGTTCTACAGCTGAGAAGGGAGGAGGAGAGGGGATCGACTGATTCTCCTCCTGACTGGGGCCTGCTTCTGGCTGAACTTCTTCCCCCAGCTCTGGTCTTCCCTCCTCCCTGTCAGATTCCTCCTCTTCAGAGGAGTGCCGCCACCAGTCTTCCCCAGGTATGAATTCTTCAGATTCCTGTGTGGGTGCCTCCTTGTCGGGGGGGGGGGCTTGCCACCACTCCTCCTCATCTGACTCAACCCTGACACACTGGCAGGAGTACCAGACTTGTGCAGGGAAGAGGTTAATTTCTGCCCACAGCAGTTGCACACAGTTCTGCCTGGAAACATACTTCCTGGTGATGGTCGGAAGCCATTTCCAGCAGGCTGCCAGCATGGTCCCCTACAGATGTTCTTGGACTCCCAACTCCTATCAGCCTCTGCCAGTACATCCAATGGTCAGGGATGACGGGAGTCGTAGTCAAGCAACATCTGGAGCCTACCACAATGGGCTAGCTTTGATATTATCTCCCACCAGCATCTTTAGGGTGCCTCAATGCCATCTCATAAGTTAATGGCTTGATTTCCATAAATGCTCATTGAAAGCATGGAGAGGAGAGTAGGAGAGGTAGCATTGTCCTTGATGTTGATGTACCCTTCTGACTATGCCAACATTCACATGTTCATGCAAACATATCAGAGGGACCCCTAAGCATATATAGCTATATGCACAAAAGGGACAGGGCTAATATTTAATTAGGCTTTCTTTTTTTAAAACAACAACAACACCTAGTTAAATATAGAGCTAGGAGGGAGCCTGGGAAGGAGACTTTGTTCTCCTTTATGTCCTCCACTCCTGACTGAGAGCAGGGTGGGAAATTCTGCCACTTGAAAAGAAGCTCTCTGCAACAAGTCCCTTTGCTGCAACAAGTCCCTTTGCTGACCAGTCCCTTTGCTGAACAGCTGAGAGAAGAAGAGTCAGGCATCTGGCTCCTATCTTCTCCTGGAAGGTGGAGTAAGTGGGCAGAGCACCTCTTGGCTTTTTCACAGGGTCCTCCCACCCAATGCCTGCCTCTCCTTCTTGCCTGATGCTCTGAACCCTAACATCCACAGATTGCTCTGGGCTCTCCAACCTGACCTGTAGTTGTCTTACTTTGCCAAACCTTTATTAGGCCATCATAAAACATCCATATATAAAATTGTAAAATAAATATACAAATAAGCAGCCATGTAAAATATGTAATTATGGGGATTTTCATTGGAGTTTCTTCCCACTAAATAGTGCCATTCACCACTCTAAGAGATAGTGTTGATTAAAACTCAGCCACCCTTGCAGTTACTTCCGGGTTAATGTCAGACAGATAGACTTTGATATTTTCATTGTGCCATGATGTTAGACTATCCCCCACCCCCAAAAAGAGGGTAGCTGTAGTTGTCAGTGCTTGACTTGCCCAGTGCCTGAGTTCCTCTGAATATGCCCAATTTGGAGGAATACAGGGTACAGCCCTACTAATTACAGTGCAATCTTATATTTCCCTCTATAAAAGTAAGCCCCACTGAGTTGAATGGGACTTACTCCCAGGTAAGTATGCATGGGAATACAGCCTTAATATACTAAACCAGGAATGGAGAACCTGTGGCCAGACTCTGATGGACTACAGCCCACATCAACCCTAACCATAAACCATAAACCATGCCAGCTGGGGCTGATAGGAACTGGAGTCCAGCATCTGGGAGCAGAGGTCCCCCATCTCTGCAATAAACACTGGGTCCTAATTATTTCTAGTAGCATCCTTGGGGGAAAGATCCATCCAACAACCAACTGGGAGGGTTGAAAACCAAGTGGCAATAAGACAAATATATTGTGCATAAGGAAAACTGGGTAGTAGTAGAATCCAAAGGCCAAATTCTCTGTCGGCTTCAGTAAAAGAGTTCTGCTACTTGCTTCATTAAAAGCATTTGCCAGCTCTAATTGACTGAGTCACCCAATCTTTTTAGTCTGCTGTGAGAAGTTGAAGTTGTTTGTTTAACATTCCATTCTGATGAAGCTTTTCATTATCTAGCCACTAATACACTGTAGGAAATGGAATCATTAGAGTACAGCAGCACTTCATATGTAAACATTTGAATAATTTACACTTTCAACCGGTGTTAAATAAAAGGTTTTAATCTCAGGCGAAGATCTGACAATAAATATTAATTTCTAATTTCCAATAAGTAAACTTTACCTCTTCCTAAAAGCCTCTCTTTTTCTGCAGGATAATGGCAATTTTGACAATTGGGCACATTTGGGATTAAAATTTCCCTCCGGTCAACAGAAGAGTTATTATTAAAATGAAAACCAGAAATAATTACAAACCTTACAATTAGTAGCGATTTCTGGATCTTGATGTGCTATAACCAACAAAAGCAGCTCCTTCTTTTGGAGTTTTCCTGGGGGATGCGTTTAAAGAACTGGAGGTAAGAAACTGCCTTCCAAAGATGAGCAATGTTCAATGGGGGGCTTGCTAGCTCTGGAAGCTTGCTGAATTAGAATAATCGTCTGACGCCTTTTGTCCTCAATCACTGGATGCCATTTGTGGCCAGCTACTGTGCTGAAAAAGAAACTTATTTAACGCAGGTGATTATGCTTAAGTTCTCTCTTTCCCAAGTATTAGAGTTGTAGAATTACCGGTACACAGAGTGTTTATCCTTAATGTATTCTGCTGACATAAATTCTAATGAAATGAACAGTATTGCGATATAACCCCAGTCCAGCTGGTGGCCATATGTGAGGGCTGTGCATGGGTCTGTATCCGCATATTTTTAAATTAAAATGGTGGTCTGTTTCTGAGTTGCTCTGTGCTCTCTCCACTGAGAGAGCCACTCTGTATAACATGACGCTATGTGTTCGCTATTCACTAGAATGGGATCTATGAGATCGCTGTACCCCACACGTGCCTACTCAACCACTTTGATCGGTGAAATTGAATAATAAGAACATTTAGTATGGCAGTGCCTACACTTTGGAACTCCCTACCTATTGAGATCAAGCAGCACCTGCACTGTCCTCTTTTCAGCACCTGCTAAAAACTTCCTTGTTTAGACAAGCCTACCCAGATGCTTAGAAAGCTGAGGTAATTTTAATCTGTTTTAGTATTTTAACTTCCGTATGCTGTAAAGTATGGCTGTGATTTTCTTCTTCTGGATTTTCCTGCTTTATCTTTTGTAAACCGCTTGAGGTTGTTTGTTTTTTTTTTAAAAAACAATCAAGTGGTGTATAATTTTATATGAAATAAATAAACAAAATAAATACATCTAAATACATATACCCCCCTTTTGACCAAAAATGGATTAAAAGTGCAGGAACAGGGGCCCCTCTGGAGTGCATTGCTCTTCCCAAATTGCAGACAAATAGATGTGGGGGCTTTTTTTGTGGGGTAGGTAAAAGGGATTCACTTTCCCTCCCTTATAGTGAGGTGAGGTCAATGGATATTTTTTTCTCTTTCTTACCTAAATTAAGAGTGGCCAAGTCGTGTGTATTTGATTTAGGGGGATAGAAACACGATCATGATAGGAATACCATCGAGAGATTAAAAACAATGCACGGTAGATCTTTTATGATAATGTGAAAATAATAGTAGCTTTGTAGATCTTTTAAATATACCATGCTCCTCCCAATTAGCATTTGCCTTCTCTTATTCAGTCAGTCCCTCTCTCCTTCTCCAGTTCCTCTCTCTTTTAATCTTTCGCCCTTTCCCCATCTCTTCTGCTTATTTTTGTCATTTGCTTTCTCTCCCCCCCCTTTCTCTATACTTTTATATGTCTTTTGCCATCACTCATTTGATTTAAGCTGCAGCGAACACATGGGGAGAGAAACCACAGTGTGCCAAAGTTAAAGGCATATATGGCATCCTTCATAATGCAGTTCACTCAGGCTTGTGATCGAGCAAAGGTATGTTTTCCCCAAGCTTGCTAGGAGAGTAAGCTGTTCAATTGGTAGCAAAATACAGTTTTATGGTTCTCTGTATAGTGATTTTCCATTTAAGTGTAAGTTAAATTGATAAATTTACACAGAAATAAAGTATCAGGATGCCCCCCCCCTTTAGTAGCATAAATTCTGCATGAAGACTCCTCTTTCTCTTACCTTTTACTCCTCTTTGTATGTGAAATATACTTTGCTACTAATAAGGTTTACACTGCATGCTTCTATATCAGGCATTATGTGATGACTGTTATGGAACTACAGAATGACTTGCTCATGTGTATGGCTTTTAGCTGTGTTTTAGAAATGGTACCCAAAGAAGTCTCACTTAATATTCTGAGGTAGATTTGTTGTGATTCTTTTATATCCTGCTTTCCTTTCCTCATGGAACTCAAGCAGGATCCCATTCATCCATTGAGAATTCACAAGCAAATTTTCCTTCCGGACACTGATTGGACCCAGGTCTCCTCAGGATTAGCAAGATGACTGAATCCTATGCATGTGTTCAAGGGAACTTAAGTTACTTGTGAGTAGGAATGTTTAGGATTGCAGTCCGAATTATGTGTCTTCAGATCATGACCAGCAACCTCTTAAATTTTATTTTAATCCACCCAATCTAATTAAGACATTTATTCTGGCAGTTTTATACCATCAAATGTAGTTAGATGCCTAGCCAGCACTGTAAGGCAATGGAAACAGAAAAAAGGAGACGATAGCCCACACTAATTAAGAAAATTGCTTTAATTTACAGTTCAGAGAATGTGGGATGTGCAGCTTGATCCTAAGCATTTTTACTCAGAAATATGACTTTTGGGTTCCAGTTTGACTTATTCCTTAACAAACAGGTTTATGATTTGACCCCTGTATCTTATTGCTTTCCATGAAATATTGACATATCTACCTTATGCCAGGTTGTGCCCTACGTTTCTTGTCTGACCTATTTTAAAGTCTCATATGTGGGTAAGTAACAGCATTGCTCGTAACATTTAGCATTCTAATAGTGTGAAAATGATCCTTTTCTTTTCTATTTTACAGTTGGGAGGCAGAGAGAGAGGGAGGGAGGGAGGGAGGGAGAGAGAGAGAGAGAGAGAGAGAGATTGAAACTTCCTCTAAACCACTAAGTAGGTCAATATTTAAGGTGTAATTCAAGGCCATGCTTCCTAGACACAAGTCTAACAATTTGCACTTTGCATTGGATTATTATTATTATTATTATTGAAAAGGCCAAAGCCCTATAAATAAGCAGATTAAATAAATACATCTATTCAGTCTCTTGTGTGGTTTCTTACAAGTAAAGCAAGACATTTGTTTATTGATTCACATTATCTCATAATATTATGCAATCCTATACAGGAGTTCTCTGCGTTTGAGGTGGAAAGCTATAAATCTCATCCAATTTAATTCATTTGGAATTTGTTTCCTTTCTGCCCATGGAATTCTTGCCTTGTGACTAACATGTCCCCATAGTTTACTCACCCTTTAAAAAATAATTTCAAAAACATTTACTGCAGATCTGTAAACCAGTAACCTCTGCATAAAGTTCACATATTTCAAGGCATGCTGGGAAGCCGATGGTGCCTTCTCCATCTTCCGACTATGAAGCGTTGCTTGGCTCACCACATTTTCTTCTGAAACGTGTGGAGAGTTACCATGACCACACCATCTCTCTCTCTCTGCAAGGCTGTTAATGGCTAGGACAATCTCCACACAAGACAGAATAATCATATCATTTCATTTGAGAAGTAAAGAGAAGACCAGACTTTGCGTAGGCAATAAAATTAAGAAAATCAAAGCACACTTCTGCATATGTTTAGTCAGCAGCTACCCATGAACAGCCAAGATGGGGAACCTGTGGCCTTCCAATTGTTGCTGGACTCCTGGCTCCCATCAACCCCAGTTAGTATGGCTAGTTATTGGGGTAATGGGAGACATAGTCTAGAAACATGTGGATGGACACAGGTTCCCCATCCCCGGTGTACAGAATCAACAGCATAAGTCCAATTTTAGCTACTTGACTGTGCTTGTTGGTAAGTGCATCTCTCCCCTCTTTTTTGGTGGCGGAAGCTATTGTCTTCAGTAGTTTGCAACATATAGTTTGTAGAAGCAATAGTGTGCAATGAAAATTCCCTGCGTGCAGAAAGCTTCAGAATGAAACTTTTTAGGTTTTGCAATACAAACATGAATCTATATACTCACAGTAAAATGAAATCCTTTACCATACTCATATTAAGGAACAGATTAAAAAAATAAGAGAGGTTTGCATAAAAATAGAAGTTTTCCCACTGCAAAACTCTTTAAACCACGCTGTTAGCTGCAAGGCTTCTGGTTTCATGTCACTGAAGCAAGCTTTCCCCTAGCTACGAGCTGAACGTTTCTGGTATCATGGAACTTGGACCATACAACTTCTCTAAGGAATTAAAACACCAAAACAGAAAGGTTTAGGAAGAGGAAGGTTAGCAGAGAAGAAGACACCTTGGTTAAGCAGTGGTGAACTGTTAGTCTGGAGGTATGCATATATGTGAATGGTGTTATGTGAGTGGTATGGGGAAGTGAGAGGGATGTCTGAATAAACAAGATTTTGATATGTGAACAGGTTGCGTGTATTAGTGGGAGGTGGAATATGTGTACATGAGTGTTTGTGTGTTGAGTGAATGGGGTGTGAAAGTTAGGTGTGCAATCAAAGAATACACATAGAGAAAGCTTTTAAATGGAAAACACGACCTGTGACCTTTTGCTGTGGTTCTTCGCATGCTGATCTTCGTTTTCCTAGCGCTGCCCTAACCCATCCTGATTGCCTGGTGCAGATATAGCAAGTTGCAGTGGACCAAAATTTAGTTCGTCTTGCCCAGTGCAATAAATCCCGCCTGAGTCTCTGATTCCGTAAAACACTTAAGCAGCTGCAGAATCCTGTCGTTTGCAATGGGTCTTAATCATGCGCTTAGAGGTAAGCACTACAGGGGTGTTCTAATGAATCAGAGCCTGAAGCCTCATATTCCCCAGTCAGCACAGACCAGCTTCTGAAATAGATCTCCAGAGAGGTGTACTGATGCCGGCGGATTTCCTCTGCGATAAGGCTTCTGAGCAGCTGACTACATTGCCTTACCTATTTATTTTTTTTCCCTCCCAGGGACGTATCATGCCTGTTCTAGATTAATTTGGATACCAATAGATGGTTTATAGGAAGGGGGGGAATAAATATTTCTCTGGAGATGTGCCTAATTTGTGGCCTTTCCCAGGTAAAATAGGATGGCTGCTATTTATAGGCTGCCTGGTTATATCTCCAGTACCTTTGTGCTGCCTTTGCCATGCTAACTAAGTGGGTCACCTCTTTGTTTTTCGAATGAGGACTGAGCTTCACTGCCTCTTTGGCATATCAATAAACCCAGCAACAATAAAAAGAAACAATGTTCATTATGCTGCCACATGGGGACTTTCTTGAAGAGTTTGGGCAGTAAATGGTTTTTAATCCCAGGATGCACTGATTGTGATAATGTAAGCCAAGCAAACTGAGCGCCAGTAATAAAATCATTGCAAATATGAACAAAATAAAAAAATTGGTCAAAAAGGATCTTGTTACGACGTGTGTTTATTCCACCAGGGTTTAAGGAAAGTAAAATAGGTAGTGATTTTGTTTGGGACTTGCTTATGAAAGATTTCTTTTTGTGTAGGCAAGTGTAGAGGTTAAAGGAAAGAAATGGAATTTAAATGTGGTGGGTTTTTAAAGATTTCTGTCGTCGTTTGACTTAACAACAACTTAACTTAAAAGAAATAAGAAAGAAAAGAAAAAAAGCTTCCAGCTTCCAGTTCTTTCCCTTCCTTTTTTCCTTTTCTTCTTTTCAAAAAGCCATTTCATAAAAGCTGTAAAATATAATATGACACAACTATAAAATATAATTTTGTTTTTTAGCCTGCAAAACTGCTGTAGAACTGAAATTACAATAAATCTCCTAATGTCCGGCATTGATTGCTTCAAGCCTGTGGCTTTAATGGACAACAGTGCAGTGTATTACGGCGCCATGATTAAGGAATTGTGGAAAGGAGGGAGAGTGATTCTGGACTTAAGTTTGGCACTTTGCGCAGCTCGACGTTGCCACAATTATTGGTTTTCTGAAATATGTTCCTATGCATTATTCTGATCAGATTACTTGCATTGCACAACCCTCTGGTGAATAAGGGGACAATAGCCTGAAATAAATCTCGCTCTAAAATTTAATCTCCACAACTGTAGACCGACATGAAGAACATCCAGATTCCTCTGATAAGAAGTTGTATATTTTCCACAGCGGTGGTATATTTTTCTTTTTATAATTGTCTTTAATGTAAATCCACAAACAAAAAAAGCAAATGGTGCCAGAACTGGTAGTGAAGGTCCAGCGGGGTGGGACTTGAAATGTAGCCAAAACATGCTCCGCTGTGCTTAACCCATAAGAAACCCTCATTTCCACAGTGAAGTCCCGAAACTGGGCTGAACTGGTTGGCTAAAGAAATCATTAACCTTTTGTTGCCTGCTCCTTCTTAAAGCATTTTGTTTGATAATTATCTCTCTCATTGAGTAGCTTAAATCTTTGATAGCTTTTAAATGGGGCTAGACAAATTTAAACACACACATTTGTGCAAGGTAGCTCTGTCAACAGCTATTTTAGCTATGTCAGCTAAATGGAACCTCCATGTGCAAAGGCAGTATACCTCTGGAATACAAGATGCTGAAAACTGACCACAGGAAATGACTGTTGCCTTCATGCAGTGCTAGCAAGCTCCCCAGAAACATGATGCCCAACTGCTGGAAACAAGGCTGAATGAGACAGAACCTTGCTGTGATGCATCCGGATCTTTATTATGTTCTTCAAAGCATGATCTTATTTGAATCTACCCAGAGGTACATTCCCTTGAGTTATAGGGGTATAGGATTGCAGTCTAAAATTTTCCACCATTAAGTTATCCCTCACAATTTTGTATTATTTGGCACACAGAGGTCCCATTCCAGAGAAAGTGACTCGTACTTAAATCCCACTGAAATCAACAGGACAGTTTACTCATGACTTCAAATTACCTTATGCCCTATTAATTTTAATAGGATGAATGCCTGTATAACTTATTTGGGCTTGGGCCCACAATGATTCTGAATGATTTCTGAAGCAACTGAATCATTATGAAGCAACAGAGTGCTTGCCACATTAAACATAAAACTCGGAGCTGAAGCGTGTTAGGAAATAAAACCATTCTGTGCACATGGAAATGATTTGGAGTACCTACCTGTTCCTCAGATACACCAGGACAAATCCACTGAATAGCACGCTGCACAATCCCATTCATTTGAATGAAGAACATCATTCCAGCCCCACTGAAATGACCCAAGATTGGCAGCAGCAATGCCTTGTGCTTCAGTAACGGTGAGCAAGACACAGAATGATAAAGATATATTATTAGTTGCGCTTAGTTACATGTGCAGCTAATTATTAGTTGCAGGTGCAAATGTCAGCGTGCATTTCTGAACAATCTAATTTAGGTCAATATTTGTATTTCCACACAGGGATTACACTCATGACAATATTTCAAGCTCCAAATGTTGCCCATCCCGAATTGTCTGGCACAGGCAAATTGATGCCCATATTTTGTCCACCAATAGTTAAGGGAGGAGCTCACAAGGGCCTCTCTGCCTACATTAATATGCTGGAAGCCGTAGCAAGTGAAAGAAATTCAGAGAAGGTTGTGAACATGTCACCAGTGGTAGTTGTGCTTGCTTGAACATAAAGCAGCAATTCAGTCAAATTGGCTTCCAGTACCGTCTTGGCTGTGACTCTCTCCCTTCACTTTGAGCGCCAATGGCTCATGTGACATGCACAACATCATTATCAAAAGATGGCAGCGTAGAGGTGAACACACTGTGTTAATGCAGTGCGGTCTGTCACCTCCGGAGACCAAGGTTCAAGTGATGGTTGACTTTGCACAACGAAAATTGATTAGGTAATCCCACGCAAGCCACCATGTGTTTGTATCCTGGTGCCACTGCATTCCTTGGCATGGACATCGGCTTCTAATCAAACATAGGGCCAGGACTGGAGTAACAGGAGCAATGCCAGTTGGAACGGATATGCTGGAAGGAGATAACCAGCCACCTGCCTGCACTGTGCTGGATCAGGATCCTGCATTAATCCATGCAATTTCATTGCCATTCAGTTCAACTAGATAGGAAAAAGTGATACTTCTTACACAGATAATAAAGGACTATTCCATGCACATAACAAGTGCAGTATGGGGCATTTCTTGTGATTGAATACAGATAGCCACTAGATGCAGGACTGGAAATCCTTATTGTAAAAGGTAAAAAAAATAAAAAATGGTAGAGGACCCCTGGACAGTTAAGTCCAGTTAAAGGCAACTATGGGGTTGTGGTGCTCATCTTCCTTCAGGCCGAGGGAGCCAGCGTTTGTCCACAGACAGCTTTCCGGGTCATGTGGCCAGCATGACTAAACCGCTTCTGGTGCAACAGAACACTGAGACAGAAGCCACGGTGACGGAAGCCAGAGAGTTTACCTTCCGCCACAGCGGCACCTATTTATCTATTTGCATTGCTGTGCTTTCAAACTGTTAGGTTGGCAGGAGCTGGGACAGAGCAACGGGAGCTCATCTGTCGCGGGGATTCAAACTGCGACCTTCTGATCGGCAAGCCCAAGAGGCTCAGTGGTTTAGACCACAGCGCCACGCTCTCCTTATCGTAGAAGGATGCTTGCAAAAGTAACAACAACTTTTCAACACAGTTTGAAATCACTGCCACAATAAATGCAGTAGGGTTCCAGGGAGATTGGGGAGGGGATCCATAAAGCTGAAATAAGATTTCTCTTGTCCGCTATTATAGGTTTCGTTCCCTTCGTCACCTGATGGAGGAGATTTCTTTTCCTTTCCTTTCCAGTGTTTAAAATGTTAGGAGCCTGACCAATAGCAAGTGGCCGGTCCTAACACAAGATGAGAGTGTCTTTGCTCTGTGGTTGCTAATATGATATTGGTACAGAATGGAATAGTATCCCATAGGTAAGTATGAGGTCCTGAAGTCCTCAAGTCTAGTACTGAGTAGGCCTAGAGAAGACACCATCATGAGAGTGCCTTAACTGTATGGTGTGGATGTGACCAGATAATGTACTACATGATTTAGAACTGCTATCAATGCAGGATCGTTTAATCATTAGGCAAGGTGTGGCAATCACCTCAGATGGCAGATGTTGGATGTCAGAGCTGGGTGTACTACATGGGCTATCATGCACTCCCTAACATAGTCTGCCACCCTCAGGCAGGGATGCTATCACACTGCCCATGTTGAACTAAGATGCAATTCTGCTGCAGTCTAGTCAGCTTCAGTTCATGAAATGAGGAGGTCTTTGGCCTCAGGCAGCAAAACTTATTGAGCAAGGCCCATATGAATAAACATTCATACATTTTGCTCACCATTTAATTTTATAGGGCAGAGTGATTTTCGGTGAGAAATGGGAGAAAGGGTTTATGGGATGTTTTAATACACAATACTAGGTTAGGCATAGGGTATCTTCATTATGTTAATGGCAAGGTCGAAATCTGGACATGTGAAGAAGTTTATTACGCATTTCCTTACCATATTCTCCTCCAGCCTCCAGGAATGCTATATGTGAGGTAATTCTAAGCAAGGCATAGGCAAACTTGGTCCTCCAGATGTTTTGGGACTACAACTCCCATCATCCCTAGCTAACAGGACCAGTGGTCAGGGATGATGGGAGTTGTAGTCCCAAAACATCCGAAGAGCCGAGTTTGCCTATGCCTGTTCTAAGCTTTAGGATGAACAACAAGGCCTGCAGCATTAATACTCATAAGCAGTGGTTTATAAACTACTCTCCAATGAATGTTGGGGTTCCTCTGAAACTCACTGGGGTTCCTTGACAAGGACAGTAATGGAAGACAAACTGGCTAAAAGACAACTTGCCATGACTGATTTCCTCACAAATGTGGAGAAACCAAAGAAGTATTGGCTCAGAATAAGCTGTAATCTTTGAATATGTGAGGAGAAAAGTCTGAAAGGTCTACTTGGTGCTCTGCAAAAATTCAGTTTGTCTTAGAACAGTGGCTCCCAATTAGCTAAGTACTGCGGTCCCCTTGCTTTCAAAAGCCAAGCCATGGACCCCTTACTTTTGAAAATTTTCATATCTCTATGGTAGTTTTTGTCTGTGAATGGTGCCACGGACCCCCTGGGGGCCGCAGACCACCAATTGGGAGCCACTGCCTTAGATCATAGCCCAGAATCCTCTGCAAAGGGCAGTGAGTCCTCAGCAAGTGAACATGGAAAGGGTCCTTGATGGTGGGAATTTGGGGACAGGGAGAATGTACCAGAAACACTAATACTGGGCACACAGTAGAGGAGCAAGATGAAAATACTCATATATTGCAAAGTATATTCTTACTGCATGACCACAGGCAGATATGGAGGAACCAAGGGCTGGTCTGGGGGTTCATGGCTAAAACATTAGTAAATGTAAAAGGAAAGGGACCCCTGACCATTAGGTCCAGTCGTGACCGACTCTGGGGTTGTGGCGCTCATCTCACATTATTGGCCGAGGGAGTCAGCATACAGCTTCCAGGTCATGTGGCCAGCATGACTAAGCTGCTTCTGGCGAACCAGAGCAGCACACGGAAACGCCGTTTACCTTCCCACTGCAGCGGTACCTATTTATCTACTTGCACTTTGATGTGCTTTTGAACTGCTAGGTTGGCAGGATGAGGGACCGAGCAACAGGAGCTCACCTCGTCGTGGGGATTCGAAC
Organism: Darevskia mixta; assembly: GCA_034641385.1. Classification (NCBI taxonomy): domain Eukaryota; kingdom Metazoa; phylum Chordata; class Lepidosauria; order Squamata; family Lacertidae; genus Darevskia; species Darevskia mixta. The sequence goes on along the minus strand of JAWWNH010000019.1, from coordinate 2,603 downwards.
CGCCGACCTTCTGATCGACAAGCCCTAGGCTCTGTGGTTTAACCCACAGCACCACCCGCGTCCCTATAGTAAATGTACTATATAGTTTTAAAAAGCCATATCTATCATCTGAGAAACCATGAAAGGTACCTGCTCTGAGACACGCCAAATACCTTTTCCAAACCATTCACAGAACTTGTGCTTTCTTCTGACAAAAACACACTTCACTGCCAAATGTCAATATTTGTTGCTCAGCTTAGCATTGCTCAGCTACATTTTTTTTTAGCATAGCATTCTTTCTGTAAATACATTGGGGGGGGGGAGGAGAGAAAAGAACAATACATAATAGATCTGAGTTATAAGTCCACTCAGACAGTTTAAACCCTTAGGTCATTGTGTTTGTATTTCACTTATTGGATTGTTAATAGATTTTCTTCATTTGTGTGAGACATTGTGAATGATGTGCTGAGGCCTTTCTGTTACTGCAGCACTCGCGCCCATGGTCCACCTGTAAGAAGATAGTGTTAAAAGCTGCTGGAGTTTCTACCTCTTGACAACATCCCAGCTGTAGACTAGAATAGCAATCCTCCCGTGGCAGTTTTAATTATCGGCACTGGCGATACCATCAGTAAGTGTGTAATTACGTGTCAGTTTCCTGGCTGTTGGGTATGAAAAGTGGAACCAGTGAGATGATGATTGTTGAAGCTGTAGACTCTATTTAAACAATTCAAAATGTGTAACTGGCAGTGTCATTAAACAGAGAGAGTTTGACCCCAGCTGTCAGTTACTTTTCCTTATGCAGATTTTTTTTCATGCTGTCTGTCAAAGCGCTCCATGGGCTGAAATGGGACAGAAGAGGAAGCTTATATCCTGAGTGCAGAAGTGCTGCTATCCTTCACTCCCGCTGAGGTGTTCTTTTACCTTAAGTAAATAAGACGACGGTCCCAGTTGTAAATAAAACCGTGGGCATTACAGGAAATTATATAGGCAGTTCTCGATGAAGTAACAAAGGTAGAATATCAAACAGACATTCTAGCCTTAAAATAATAGGATATACACACCACACACACACACACTCACTCACTCACTTATTACTGTCTGCCTAAAGAACAAAGTTTATGGTAATTTGGTATGTTCATTATTTAACGGTGGATCATTTTTTTGTTCTCAAAGTTTGAAAAAAAAATATTTTAGTACAGCACAGAAGAACTATGAACCTGCAAACATATATCTTGTGCCATATGCTTGTGTGTTTACATGTGTGTGTATCGTAACACACACACACACACACACACACACACACACAGCATTAACAATTAATGTGTGTACTGTTTAAAATTGTTGTGCACTTTTATCCACGCTTCAAAGTTAGCTGATATGAAAAAATAGAATCTGACCTAGCTCGATATATGCTAAGTAAATTGAAAATATAAATATACATGAATGTAGAATACATTTTTCTTCCTGAGGAGGAATAGCAAAAAGATGCCCCCACATCAAGGTGCATAGTACACAAAGCTAGCTGAGGTATTTTCAGTGCAGTTCTATAGACATCTTTACTAAGGTAAGCCGCACTGAGTTCAATGAATCTCAGGGACAAACTAGATGTTATTTGAATTGCACAACAAACAGCTACTTCTGTTTGTTTGTTTGTTTGTGTTATTTTTTTTAAGGTGCCTCCCTTCCCTATGGCCAATAGGACTGAAGCAAGGTGGGGCAGGTCTACCCATTCACCACAAGCTGCAAGACTGATGAAAAATGGGAGCTAATGAGTGCTTCTCTCAACAATTTGCTGCCTTTTCTTGGTACGCCAAAATCAGCAACCTGAGGTGGCTGCTCCACTCTACCTAATGGTAGTGCTGATCCTAAACAAAGAAGTGATGCAATCGGCTCTCAATTTGGAAGCATGGGAAAAGGAGTTGATGACAACTGTTCTTTCTCTTTACAGGTGATCAGTGCAGTCTAAGGGATTTTTACAAGAACCAGTACACATGCAGATCAGTGAGAATCTCTGGACTAGTGCCATTGTGTACAGGACAGTAACAGTGCTCCACTTTATTATTATTTTGTTTCAACACAGAGAATCAGAGGGCAACATATACGGTAGAACAGGCTATATTAATTGTGGCAGTACTTTCCTACTTGAAAGTAATAAATAGGCACATATTAAATCCTCTAAGGATTAATTTGTATTTTATCAGCTGTGAAAAGGGCAATTTTTTACATATCCAGACTTAAGAGCTTTATTAGATCTTCATTGGAAAAGAAATTCTGCATACATTTTGTGTTAGGTTTTTTTTTTTTTAGTTTTATATTATATATATATATATATAAATTTCCTTTTAAAAAAATGCTTAGGCAATGCAACTGGGAATTGCAAAGCTTACAAATATACATCCAAAAACCAACATTGCCACTTCATGTCTCATGTACAGTGGTATGGACAGTTAAAACAGTGATAAAAAAATAAGTGTATCACTTTTTTTTTTGGGAGGGTGGGTATTTGAAATGTAAGCGCTTAAGGTTATTCAGTTTCCATGCTTACATATTAATGACACTGTAGTTATTTTACAGTTATAGGTTTCCAGCTACTTTCTGCAACAATAAGAGTTGTAGCGTCACCC